>JAOTOL010000595.1:7500-92274 GCA_034440575.1 Imbricaverruca yamaguchii | reverse complement strand
GACTGTCGGTGGTGGCCACCGACTGTCGGTGGTGGGGACAGGAGCAACGTCGGTGGTGGGGACAGGAGCCACCGACTGTCGGTGGTGGGGACTGGAGCCACCGACTGTCGGTGGTGGGGACAGGAGCCACCGACTGTCGGTGGTGGGGACTGGACAGGAGCCACCGACTGTCGGTGGTGGGGACAGGACAGGAGCCACCGACTGTCGGTGGTGGGGACAGGAGCCACCGACTGTCGGTGGTGGGGACGGAAGACCACCGACTGTCGGTGGTGGGGACTGGACAGGAGCCACCGACTGTCGGTGGTGGGGACTGGGACAGGAGCCACCGACTGTCGGTGGTGGGGACAGGAGCCACCGACTGTCGGTGGTGGGGAGAAAGAGCCACCGACTGTCGGTGGTGGGGACTGGAGCCACCGACTGTCGGTGGTGGGGACAGGAGCCACCACTGTCGGTGGTGGGGACTGGAAAGGAGCCACCGACTGTCGGTGGTGGGGACAGGACAGGAGCCACCGACTGTCGGTGGTGGGGACTGGAGCCACCGACTGTCGGTGGTGGGGACTGAACAGGAGCCACCGACTGTCGGTGGTGGGGACAGGACAGGAGCCACCGACTGTCGGTGGTGGGGGACAGGAGCCACCGACTGTCGGTGGTGGGGACGAGGAGCCACCGACTGTCGGTGGTGGGGACAGGACAGGAGCCACCGACTATCGATGGTGGGGACTGGACAGAAGCCACCGACTGTCGGTGGTGGGGACTGGACAGGAGCCACCGACTGTCGGTGGTGGGGACAGGAGCCACCGACTGTCGGTGGTGGGGACTGGACAGGAGCCACCGACTGTCGGTGGTGGGGACAGGAGCCACCGACTGTCGGTGGTGGGGACAGGACAGGAGCCACCGACTGTCGGTGGTGGGGACTGGAGCCATCGACTGTCGGTGGTGGGGACAGGACAGGAGCCACCGACTGTCGGTGGTGGGGACAGGACAGGAGCCACCGACTGTCGGTGGTGGGGACTGGACAGGAGCCACCGACTGTCGGTGGTGGGGACTGGACAGGAGCCACCGACTGTCGGTGGTGGGGACAGCACACTGACACCACTTCGGTGGTGGGGACAGGAGCCACCGACTGTCGGTGGTGGGGACAGGACAGGAGCCACCGACTGTCGGTGGTGGGGACTGGTGGGGACAGGAGCCACCGACTGTCGGTGGTGGGGACTGTCGGTGGTGGGGACTGGAGCCACCGACTGTCGGTGGTGGGGACTGGACAGGAGCCACTGACTGTCGGTGGTGGGGACAGGAGCCACCGACTGTCGGTGGTGGGGACAGGAGCCACCGACTGTCGGTGGTGGAGACAGAACAGGAACCACCGACTGTCGGTGGTGGGGACTGGAGCCACCGACTGTCGGTGGTGGGGACAGGACAGGAGCCACCGACTGTCGGTGGTGGGGACAGGACAGGAGCCACCGACTGTCGGTGGTGGGGACTGGACAGGAGCCACCGACTGTCGGTGGTGGGGACTGGAGCCACCGACTGTCGGTGGTGGGGACAGGACAGGAGCCACCGACTGTCGGTGGTGGGGACAGGAGCCACCGACTGTCGGTGGTGGGGACTGGAGCCACCGACTGTCGGTGGTGGGGATAGGACAGGAGCCACCGACTTCACCACCGACTGTCGGTGGTGAGGACAGGAGCCACCGACTGTCGGTGGTGGGGACAGGAGCCATCGACTATCGGTGGTGGGGACTGGAGCCACCGACTGTCGGTGGTGGGGACTGAACAGGAGCCACCGACTGTCGGTGGTGGGGACAGGACAGGAGCCACCGACTGTCGGTGGTGGGGACAGGAGCCATCGACTGTCGGTGGTGGGGACAGGACAGGAGCCACCGACTGTCGGTGGTGGGGACAGGACAGGAGCCACCGACTGTCGGTGGTGGATCGGTGGTGGGGACTGGAAGAGCCACCGACTGTCGGTGGTGGGGACAGGACAGGAGCCACCGACTGTCGGTGGTGGGGACTGGACAGGAGCCACCGACTGTCGGTGGTGGGGACAGGACAGGAGCCACCGACTGTCGGTGGTGGGGACTGGAGCCACCGACTGTCGGTGGTGGGGACAGGACAGGAGCCACCGACTGTCGGTGGTGGGGACAGGAGCCACCGACTGTCGGTGGTGGGGACTGGACAGGAGCCACCGACTGTCGGTGGTGGGGACTGGACAGGAGCCACCGACTGTCGGTGGTGGGGACAGGACAGGAGCC
Source organism: Imbricaverruca yamaguchii (assembly GCA_034440575.1). NCBI lineage: Eukaryota > Metazoa > Arthropoda > Thecostraca > Neoverrucidae > Imbricaverruca > Imbricaverruca yamaguchii. The sequence continues at coordinate 90,023 of JAOTOL010000595.1, read as the reverse complement.
ACCGACTGTCGGTGGTGGGGACAGGACAGGAGCCACCGACTGTCGGTGGTGGGGACTGGAGCCACCGACTGTCGGTGGTGGGGACAGGACAGGAGCCACCGACTGTCGGTGGTGGGGACAGGACAGGAGCCACCGACTGTCGGTGGTGGGGACAGGACAGGAGCCACCGACTGTCGGTGGTGGGGACTGGACAGGAGCCACCGACTGTCGGTGGTGGGGACAGACTGACCACCGACTATCGGTGGTGGGGACAGGACAGGAGCCACCGACTGTCGGTGGTGGGGACAAGGAGCCACCGACTGTCGGTGGTGGGGACTGGACAGGAGCCACCGACTGTCGGTGGTGGGGACAGGACAGGAGCCACCGACTGTCGGTGGTGGGGACAGGAGCCACCGACTGTCGGTGGTGGGGACTGGAGCCACCGACTGTCGGTGGTGGGGACAGGAGCCACCGACTGTCGGTGGTGGGGACTGAACAGGAGCCACCGACTGTCGGTGGTGGGGACTGGAGCCACCGACTGTCGGTGGTGGGGACTGAACAGGAGCCACCGACTGTCGGTGGTGGGGACAGGACAGGAGCCACCGACTGTCGGTGGTGGGGACTGGACAGGAGCCACCGACTGTCGGTGGTGGGGACAGGACAGGAGCCACCGACTGTCGGTGGTGGGGACTGGACAGGAGCCACCGACTGTCGGTGGTGGGGACTGGACAGGAGCCACCGACTGTCGGTGGTGGGGACAGGAGCCATCGACTGTCGGTGGTGGGGACTGGACAGGAGCCACCGACTGTCGGTGGTGGGGACAGGACAGGAGCCACCGACTGTCGGTGGTGGGGACAGGACAGGAGCCACCGACTGTCGGTGGTGGGGACAGGACAGGAGCCACCGACTGTCGGTGGTGGGGACAGGACAGGAGCCACCGACTGTCGGTGGTGGGGACTGTCGGTGGTGGGGACAGGAGCCACCGACTGTCGGTGGTGGGGACTGGACAGGAGCCACCGACTGTCGGTGGTGGGGACTGAGAGCCACCGACTGTCGGTGGTGGGGACTGAACAGGAGCCACCGACTGTCGGTGGTGGGGACAGGAGCCACCGACTGTCGGTGGTGGGGACTGGACAGGAGCCACCGACTGTCGGTGGTGGGGACAGGACAGGAGCCACCGACTGTCGGTGGTGGGGACAGGACAGGAGCCACCGACTGTCGGTGGTGGGGACAGGACAGGAGCCACCGACTGTCGGTGCGGTGGTGGGGGACTGGAGCCATCGACTGTCGGTGGTGGGGACAGGACAGGAGCCACCGACTGTCGGTGGTGGGGACAGGACAGGAGCCACCGACTGTCGGTGGTGGGGACAGGAGCCACCGACTGTCGGTGGTGGGGACTGAACAGGAGCCACCGACTGTCGGTGGTGGGGACTGGACAGGAGCCACCGACTGTCGGTGGTGGGGACTGAACAGGAGCCACCGACTGTCGGTGGTGGGGACAGGACAGGAGCCACCGACTGTCGGTGGTGGGGACTGGACAGGAGCCACCGACTGTCGGTGGTGGGGACTGGAGCCACCGACTGTCGGTGGTGGGGACAGGACAGGAGCCACCGACTGTCGGTGGTGGGGACAGGAGCCACCGACTGTCGGTGGTGGGGACTGGACAGGAGCCACCGACTGTCGGGTGGTGGGGGGACAGGACAGGAGCCACCGACTGTCGGTGGTGGGGACAGGAGCCACCGACTGTCGGTGGTGGGACGACTGTCGGTGGTGGGGACTGGACAGGAGCCACCGACTGTCGGTGGTGGGGACAGGAGCCACCGACTGTCGGTGGTGGGGACAAGCCACGACTGTCGGTGGTGGGGACAGGACAGGACAGGACAGGAGCCACCGACTGTCGGTGGTGGGGACAGGAGCCACCGACTGTCGGTGGTGGGGACAGGACAGGAGCCACCGACTGTCGGTGGTGGGGACTGGAGCCACCGACTGTCGGTGGGGGGGAGCAGCCACGACTGTCGGTGGTGGGGGCTGGACAGGAGCCACCGACTGTCGGTGGTGGGGACAGGACAGGAGCCACCGACTGTCGGTGGTGGGGACAGGACAGGAGCCACCGACTGTCGGTGGTGGGGACTGGACAGGAGCCACCGACTGTCGGTGGTGGGGACTGGACAGGAGCCACCGACTGTCGGTGGTGGGGACAGGACAGGAGCCACCGACTGTCGGTGGTGGGGACTGGAGCCACCGACTGTCGGTGGTGGGGACTGGACAGGAGCCACCGACTGTCGGTGGTGGGGACAGGACAGGAGCCACCGACTGTCGGTGGTGGGGACAGGAGCCACCGACTGTCGGTGGTGGGGACAGGAGCCACCGACTGTCGGTGGTGGAGACAGAACAGGAACCACCGACTGTCGGTGGTGGGGACTGGAGCCATCGACTGTCGGTGGTGTGGACAGGACAGGAGCCACCGACTGTCGGTGGTGGGGACTGGACAGGAGCCACCGACTGTCGGTGGTGGGGACTGGAGCCACCGACTGTCGGTGGTGGGGACAGGAGCCACCGACTGTCGGTGGTGGGGACAGGACAGGAGCCACCGACTGTCGGTGGTGGGGACAGGACAGGAGCCACCGACTGTCGGTGGTGGGGACTGGAGCCACCGACTGTCGGTGGTGGGGACAGGAGCCATCGACTATCGGTGGTGGGGACTGGAGCCACCGACTGTCGGTGGTGGGGACAGGAGCCATCGACTATCGGTGGTGGGGACTGAAGCCACCGACTGTCGGTGGTGGGGACAGGACAGGAGCCACCGACTGTCGGTGGTGGGGACTGGAGCCACCGACTGTCGGTGGTGGGGACAGGAGCCACCGACTGTCGGTGGTGGGGACAGGAGCCACCGACTGTCGGTGGTGGGGACAGGACAGGAGCCACCGACTGTCGGTGGTGGGGACTGGACAGGAGCCACCGACTGTCGGTGGTGAAGGAGGACTGGACAGGAGCCACCGACTGTCGGTGGTGGGGACTGGACAGGAGCCACCGACTGTCGGTGGTGGGGACAGGAGCCACCGACTGTCGGTGGTGGGGACAGGAGCCACCGATGTCCACCGACTGTCGGTGGTGGGGACAGGAGCCACCGACTGTCGGTGGTGGGGACAGGAGCCACCGACTGTCGGTGGTGGGGACAGGACAGGAGCCACCGACTGTCGGTGGTGGGGACAGGAGCCACCGACTGTCGGTGGTGGGGACTGGAGCCACCGACTGTCGGTGGTGGGGACAGGACAGGAGCCACCGACTGTCGGTGGTGGGGACAGGGCAGGAGCCACCGACTGTCGGTGGGGGGACAGGACAGGGCACGACTGTCGGTGGGGGACTGGAGCCATCGACTGTCGGTGGTGTGGACAGGACAGGAGCCACCGACTGTCGGCGGTGGGGACTGGACAGGAGCCACCGACTGTCGGTGGTGGGGACAGGACAGGAGCCACCGACTATCGATGGTGGGGACTGGAGCCACCGACTGTCCACCGACTGTCGGTGGTGGGGACAGGACAGGAGCCACCGACTGTCGGTGGTGGGGACAGGACAGGAGCCACCGACTGTCGGTGGTGGGGACGGGAGGAGCCACCGACTGTCGGTGGTGGGGACTGGAGCCACCGACTGTCGGTGGTGGGGACAGGACAGGAGCCACCGACTGTCGGTGGTGGGGACTGGACAGGAGCCACCGACTGTCGGTGGTGGGGACAGGAGCCACCGACTGTCGGTGGTGGGGACAGGAGCCAATGACTGTTGGTGGTGGGGACTGTCGGTGGTGGGGACAGGACAGGAGCCACCGACTGTCGGTGGTGGGGACAGGAGCCACCGACTGTCGGTGGGGGGGACGAAAGCCACCGACTGTCGGTGGTGGGGACAGGACAGAGAGCCACCGACTGTCGGTGGTGGGGACAGGACAGGAGCCACCGACTGTCGGTGGTGGGGACTGGACAGGAGCCACCGACTGTCGGTGGTGGGGACTGGACAGGAGCCACCGACTGTCGGTGGTGGGGACAGGAGCCACCGACTGTCGGTGGTGGGGACTGAACAGGAGCCACCGACTGTCGGTGGTGGGGACTGGACAGGAGCCACCAACTGTTGGTGGTGGGGACAGGACAGGGGCCACCGACTGTCGGTGGTGGGGAGCCACCGACTGTCGGTGATGTGGACGGACAGGAGCCACCGACTGTCGGTGGTGGGGACTGGACAGTGGTGGGGACAGGAGCCACCGACTGTCGGTGGTGAGCCACACATTGTCATTCGTGTACACACGACGTAGATACTGTGAGTTGCGTGAACAGGAAACAACCACTTCCAGTTGTGCAAATTTGAGCTAGACACAGTTAGTTGTGTAAATACGAGCCATATATTGGCAGTCGTGCAAACACGAGCTAAATAGTGTCAGCTGCGTGAATATTTCCGGTAACGCAAGTATGCGACACATGCAGTTAGTTGTGCATATTAGACCTAGATAATCATTTGTGTAAATATGAGCCACATAATAGTGAGTTGCAGGAATACGAGCTCGTTTGTTAAATTGTATATAGCATTTTATTTATTATACAATGCTGTCAAATACTGAGGAAAACACCATGCACACGTACTTCCTCTCATTCAAATGTGTCTCATGATACCCCATAATTGCACACCTACAATTGTGGTGCAAGGATCAGTGGGGTACATGAGATGAACAATCACCATATCTTATCAGGGTTAGGAAAATGGTGTGCAACGATGTGAAAGTAGTGCAACTATGCGACAAGCTGAGATATATCTATGGCTGCGGCGAGCACAAAAGTCGCGTTGCCCCGTGAAATTGCGGCGGAAATGCGTTGCCGCAGCCACGCTGTTTCACGGCGCTCGCCGGTGCGGGCCGTTATGTGCCGCCCAAGCTCTCGTACAAATTCTGAGACGGCAGGTCCTAGAATGCCGGTCGTCTCAACGGCTAGGGGCTGGAATCTGTACCGCGAGCAGAGGTCGGCATAGTGGCGGCACTTGCGAGCTTCTACTGCACGAGCCGCGGACCCAAGCTCAAGCGCCGATTGCCAGTACGTATCGGCGAAGGTATCTACACAGGTAGCGTCCCATGTCAGACACCTGCCTCCACTGTATGGGGACAGCGTAAGCCAATCTTGCCGTCGCTTCGGTCAAGACCCACCGGCTCCAGGATGACAGGGATGCCCGCACTTGAGAGGCCGTGTTCCACTACGTCATTCAGATGAGTATGACGTGGGAGACGACCAACGCTCTTGAGGCAGGATGGTCCATGGTGTACAGGCCGGTCAACCGGGCTGTTGCATTGGCGGCAGCGGTTTGCAGCCAGGCGGCGGTATGTGGCTGGGTGGCGGCGATAATGTGCGCACGGTGCACTGAGTTGGCTACGTCGATCAGCTGGTAACCACCAATCACGGTGGCGCCCAGTCTGTCCCATGCGAGCTGACTACTGGCGGATGTCGTGTCTGGTAGCTCTCTGACCCCTGTCAGTTCCCTGAAACGCTGCACCGCCGACTGTAGCGAAGACCGCACCTCGTTGTTGGGGAGACCTGGACAGATACCGCGGACCAGCGGAAGATCTGCGCTCAGTGAAGCCACGTAGCCAGAGTCAAGGCTTAGACAGAGCGCAACCCGAAGCCGGCCAGTCTGAGTGGCAGTGTTTCCTCATCCTACGCCGTACCATTGACGTCGATGTTGGAAGTCGTTACCAGTGTCTCGCGGACCAGCTCATCGATCTCTCTGAGGGAGGCAGACTCCTTTATATTGCTCGTAGCTCAATATTGTTTTGGTGGTGTAAACACGAGTCAGTTTTATAGATATGGGCCACGGTTACTACTGGTGGGGTTGGTTGGTTATTTGGGCTTGGAGGCGCTTCGACTGCTTCGGTCATACAACTACTGGTGGAGATAGGATCCACATATTGTTAGTCGTTCCAATAGGGACCACGGCTGTTAGTGGTAGGGGTAAATACCACATACTACAACATCAAATACATCATTCAATTTTTTAAAATAAAAATGTTTATCAAGGGAAATTAATGGTATTATTATAGAAAGAAACACGTAGAGTATCCCCACTGGGCTCTTTTGGAAAGGTTCGATCAGACAATGAAAACACCTCAGTTGAAAACACTCCTAACTTAAATGTATGCTTCAAATGGTCCCCAAATCTAACTGTACACCTGATAACTTTCGAGATGACAACGAAAATATTGAACCACAGCCATCGAAGGCCACTTTCGATGATAGGGAAGTTTCTCAGTAATCTAATCAGCAATCAGTCAACTATATCATAATCATAATACAACTAATCATATCATAATACATGATACAACCATGTCATAATACAACTAATCAGCTCAGTCGATTAGAGCACCAGCCTGCACTAATATCTGCTGTCCCGGAAAGAAGAGTCCCGTTGAGTCGTTTCCCGGATGAGGGTCAGTTGGCAACTGACCCGCTGAGGCCGGGGACAAGGCATCGGCAGGCCGTATCGGTGCTCTGACGGCACGCTAAACGTTCGGTCAAAATTATACCATTGAACTGGAATTCACGGATCGGGTGATAGGGCCAGGGCTCAAGTAACAAGCTCTGCTTAGCGTATGATCCCGGCCCATAAAGCCACCCCAGCAAGAATTCGGACTAAATTTACATAAATTTGTTTTCACGAAATCTACTCCATTCGCTGTTTTACTTCACGGCTCCTTAGTGTCTAAAGAAACACATAACGAGGACATCGTGCTGTGTCCGTCCACTACAAGGTATGGGATATATTGATATGGTTTTACGATTCGTAGTATCGCTATGCATATTTACCTAGCGACTACGTATTGTACCACAATTGTACCTGCTCCATTCGGGGATATTACCATAATATAATGGCGAGGGATGTGATGATAGCATGTGACTTTTTCCACGGTTAGTTGCAACTTAAAAACAGTCGGACCAAAAGGAGAGGTCAGAAGCTGGAGACTGCGCCAGCATGAAGCATGAAGCTGGAGACTGCGCCAGCATGCTGCTCAGCCCCAGCATGAAGTACCTAACAACGAAAAATGCATTTTCTCGTTGTATCTCTGTATATTTCTAATACTCAGTTTCAGTTTAATTTTTTGCCTGGTCATTTCAAGAAAATCCTCCTTTTAACTGAATCTAGGCAACAAATCGGCCATTCCTTTAATACTTCGATGTAAGATTGAATACCATAAATGTGCCGACGGGATTCAACGGAGACAAGAGCACTTGGCACGCGTCCGTCAATGCCGAGTTATCCATCGACACCACCTGGGCCCCTTTCTTCGCAAATTCAAACAGCACAACAGGAAGGCAATGCCGGCGCATCGCCGGCACTTGAATCGCTGATCTGCTAATTGGATCAGTGCGAATCCGCTCGGAGCCGCAGCGTCAATTTTCCGCCCCGATAGAGTCGTCTCAAATTTGACGGGCGAGAATTGCGCCCAGACCGGATCCCAGAACCGCCATCCGCGGCCACACACCTGAGATCATCCTGACGACGGTGGGAACTAGCACCGCTGCTGGTGTGGGCTGCTGCGAAGCGCGGCGCAGCTAGTCGCAGATGTTGACATGCTCTGCTTCCTTAGCCTCCTCTTGTAGCACCTCCACCGGCGCCGACCAGCTGCCCAGCTCCTCCAGCTCGTTCCGGTCTCGAAACACACCCTTAGGCAAGAAGTCGTACAGCTTGATGGCGTGCTGCTCCAACAGTCGGCGTCGCTCCTGCTCTACCAGCCGCAGCCGTTCCGCCTCCATGCGCTCCAGCTCGCGCTTCTCGTGACAAAGCTGCGCCAGCTCGTCGTCACGGCGGCGTCTGCTCTCGTCCATCATGCGCTCCACGTAGCGGCGGTGGTCGAGCTGGCGCCGTCGGCGGGCCGCCAGTGTCAGCAGCTCCAGCCGCTCCTCGGTGGCCAACTTCGCCATCATTGCTTCGTGGGTGGCCTGCTCGCGAAGCCGCTCCTCCCTGCGTTGCGCCTCCTTCTCCTGCAGCTGCTGTTCGATGCCCCGCCGCATCTCCTGCATGCGACAAAGCTGACGCTCGCACCAGTCTTGTTCAGCGCGCTCGACGGCGCATCGCTTCTGCTCGACATCCAACTCGGTGCGCAGGTGAACCTCCTCCTCTTGGGAGCGCTGGTGCTCTTCCAGCTGGTGCGCAAGCCGCCGCTGCAGGTCGCGCAGCTCGGCCAGCCGGTGCTGTCGGGTGGCCTCGATGGCCGCATCGCGCCGTTCCAGTTCCGCCGAGTAATCGCACGCCAGCTTATTTTGCGCCTCGCTTTGCATTTTTAGCTCATCACGCTGTCGCTGTCTGGCGGCCAGCTCCTCTTCCATCTCTCTTTTCGTTCGCTCCAGCCGCTCTGACCGCTCCCGAACCATCCGTTTGTCTTCATCTTCGATTTGCTTGACTATTTCGTCGATCACCGACTTTTCTTTGAGAAACTGTTTAAACTCGTTTTCCTTGCGCAGGTCCTTTTCGATAAACTGCTGCTTCAGACCCTCAACGTATCGTGTGTTGTCGATCACACGTTTCTGATATTTTTCCTGTGTTTCGAAATCGTACTTCTTTTTATACTCGTCCAGTGCCTCCTTCTCTTGCTGTTTCTCTAGCTGCTGCCGATGCAGTTCGAGTCGCTTCTCCTGCAATTGGAGGTGACGCTCCTTGCTGACGTACGCCTGGTACAGCTTCCGCTCCAGCTGCTGCAGCTCCTCACTCTCCTGACGCACCCGCAGCCTTTCTTTTTCGTCCCTCAGTTTATCGTCTCTCAGTTTGGCTAGCTGTTCGGCAAGCAATGCTTCCTGCGACACTCTGTGTTTCTCATTCTCCTGTTCGTTCAGCTTTTGCAGCATGTGCCGTTCCTCACAAAGCTCGCTCTGTTGTGTATAGAGTTGGTGATTGAGGCGCCGGTGGTCCGCATTTGCAACAGCTGTAGTGCTCTCCCTTGCAAAAACATCCTTCCAAGTGCTATCCTTTGAATCTTTTTCGATGTCATTTTGCTGCTCTCGGTCTTTTACGTACTTGACGAATCTGACTGATTCCGCGTGTGCTGTCATTGCTGTGACTTTCTCCAGCTACGGTACTAGTAATGACTAATAATGTTTTGCGTTCATCGACAGCATCTGTCTACTGTATCCAAGAACATTTCATGTCAATTGCCGTTGCATCCCAAAGCGCCAAGACTGCGTAGACAAAAACAACTGTGCCGGAAACTTCGTGAACACGAAAAAAAGACTGGTCATGTCACGAACGCGCTGTGTCGGCTAGGTATCCCTTACTTCACTAATGTGTTGAATATGTCTGATTGGAAAAGTATGATGATTTACGTCAATACGATTGCGAAGCAAATTCCATTTCTCATTGCACAGGTAACGTACAGTCTCGATTCATGTAAAACTAACACTCTATTGTATCGCATTTCATCTGTTCTGAACTGGCTGATACATTCCTATGGCTACATATTGTGCCTTCAACTTTAAGAGCAGAACTTGTCCGCCCTGACAGTGCTACATGGCTCGTCTGGCGGCGACAGTCTGCGTCACGTAACTGAGCGCACGTGACAGTCAACGGCTGGTGGCCTTCGACAGCCGGCCGCAGCGCCGCCACAGCCTCTCTCGACCAATCGGCCACACTATTAGCGGCTGAATGTCAGGCGGCTCTCGACTGCAGCGCCGGCCGTTAGCCATCTAGTCGCGCTAGGTGTTAATCCGCGCGCAGCCAGGCTTCAGGTCGTCCTCTCCCTGACCGAAGGGGGGGGGGATTTCTTCACAGCCACTCGGGGATCCCAGAACCTACATATCTAGAGAAAAAGGTGCCGTCGGGCAGCCCATGCCGATTCCGGAAGAAAACAGCTAATGTTAAGTTGAACAAAGAACGACGTCAATACGGGCATTGACGATGTCACTAATAACGTCCCTTTTTAGCCCCGGAGTTATTCCTGAAGTGATTTCGAATAAGTTCTGTAGAACCATGATGGAAACATGCACTGGACTCCTCTTCGGAAAAACGGATCTTCAAAAGCTTAGACATTCTAATTACTTTCTCTCAACATTGGAAAACAAAATGTTCCATTTTTTAAATAAAAAAACGTGTCACTAGGATATGTGGAACACACATGGAAAGGGGTCTCCAGGACTTGGTTAACCCCAGGGGACGGGCCGAGGGGGCGCGGCTACCCTGATAACACTGAGGTGGTGGGTGGGACCGGGGAAGTTGTCCTACCTGCTCGTAGTGGGGAGAGTACGTGTTGCAGGGCCAGGTAAGGAACATGGATGTGGATGGGCATCGGAATGGGAGCGTATGGATGGAAGGACGAGTGAGGCACTCTTGGTCTCACCCCTCTCCGGTAGATGGTCGTCGGATCATTGGGGTACTCAATCCCCCAGCACGGAAAGGTGGTTTCTCACCGGATGGAGGGGGCAGCTTAAGAAGATTGGTGCCAACGGTAAATCACGAACCTTCACAATATAGGCGGATCGTTCCGAGTTTCTAATATTCCATGTCACTGGGGTGTGAAAATCCTTCTGAAGTCGACATCCGAGCGAAGGCAAAACAGTTGTCCTGAAATTAAATGCACTAGTGGTCACCTAGAAGACGGCGGAGTGACAGCGGTCGCAACTCCAAGACGACGCCTTCGATCATCGGCGAGCAGAGGGTATGAAATCAGGACGTGACGTACTGACAACGGTGATTGACATACAGGACAGTTTGGCCTGTCCTTCCAACAGAGCAGATGGTGGTGTTGGATGGGTGTGCCCCAGCCGAAGGCGGCAGAGTATGACCTCGTCCCGCTTTGTCATAAGGTAGGACTAGAGGGCCGCTCTTCAAAACATGGTTGATCGCACGTAATTTGTTGTCCTGCAGCGTGAACTATGCTGCCTTTTATATAAAAAGGTCACGATAGAACGATGACATTCTCTTGTGGGAAACGGCATAGATTGTACGCATAGGGCCCGTGCTGCTCGCTTTGTTACAGCATCCGCTGCCTCGTTCCCCACGATGCCGGCTTGGCTCGGGATCCAACAGAGGACAATAGCCTCCCTAGCTTGAGACAGTAATCTGAGACAACGTAGGGCATCCTGCACGATGGGGTCGTTTGGATTAAACTGTTTCAGTGTCCAAAGACTGCTGAAAGAATCGGTAAAAATGACATCCGAGGCATCTCGCTCCACTTCAATACAACTGAGGGCTTCTGTGATAGCGACCAGCTCTGTGTAGATCGTTGCATGTGGTGGTAGCGAAAACAATATCGAAAGTGACCCAGTAACAAATGCACTGCGAACACCAGCGTCCGTCTTGGATCCATCCATATGAATCGGGATGTGTGCTTCCAATGAGGTTATTACGCTGTTTATGATGCATTTCTCGGTTCGGTCCGGTACCGAACCGAGATCAGGCGACGCTAGTAACGTCAAAATGGGGTGCTGATAAAATATAAAATAGCGTTTAGCTAGATATAAATTATTTGTTTTCAGGTTTACCTAGGTGCAAGAAACATATCTTTAATAATATTGTCCATCATCCTGTTAACAACACGCATTTATGTTCAAAAATACGGATAATTAAAACCGCATCCGCCTATTTGCCAGATGCGTGGAAGCTTTCCGCCATATTCCATACAATTATCGGTTCGGTCCGGTACCGAACCGAGCTCAGGCGACGCTAGTAAAGTAAAAAATGGGGTGCTGATAAAATATAAAATAGCATTTAGCTAGATATAAATGTTTTTTTTTTGTCAGGTTTAAGTAGGTGCAACAAGCATATATTTAACAATATTGTCCATTATACTGTTAGCAACATACATTTATGTCAGAAAATACGGACAATTAAAACCGCATCCGCCTATTTGCCAGATGCGTGGAAGCTTTCCGCGATTTTTCGTAGGTCCCGGTCCTCCCTCGGGCCGAGAAATGCTTTGACCAATCACAGGTCAGCTGGTATGTCCATGCAGAGCCGACGCACAAACGGCAAAGGAACTGGTGCTTATCTGTAAGTAAAAGTGAAATAAACAGAGAATCTGATAATTTATTAAATTAATGTTACATTATTTAGATAGAAATAGTCGGAAGCTATCATTGCATAACTCATATGATAGGTTTTATTTTTTTGGAGCCTCTGAAGACTGCAAGAACGATGTAGTTAGCACTATTGAAATCGCCAATTTAGGTTTTAGACGAAGACATAAAATATTAGTGCAACTATGAGCCACAAGGGCCCTTCTTGGTTGCACTCTGTACACTCAACCAGTTGCCCACCAAATCCGTCGATCAGCCCTCCCTGTCATATTGAAAAGCAAGCCCTCTTTTCTTATAATGATTGTTTATGCTGTTTTTAAAGATGTTCAATGTGCTGCTACTGACGATGGTTTCTGGGAGCTGGTTTCAGTGTTCTACTACCCTGTTGGTGAAGAAAGACTGTCTTAACCTTGTTCTGCTATGCTTAACTTTAATTTTGAATTGATGACCTCTAATTGCATCGTTTCTGTTAAATTCAAACATTTCCCCAAGATATCCCTTCTTCAGACCATGGACAAATTTATAGACCTTGATGAGATCTCTTCTCAGCTGAGTGGGAATGAAGGCACTTCTTAAGAGATTTCACCTCTTCAGACATTTTTGCACTCTGGGTTCATTCTGGATAGAATGGGCTCAACATGTACTCTGACACAAACATGCAGAAGGAACAAAAATACCACTAAGAAAGCTAGTACAAGATTGAAGTAAACATCCACCAAACATGTTACTCTACTTAGGATTGCCAAATAAATTAGCCACTTTTTGTACCATCAAGCACAGAGACAACATCCGAACACATACCACACCAAACCACAACCAAGAGAAATGCTTTCAACAACTTGCCAAATCTTGTGCCTGCACACTGAACAGAGGCCTCTGGTTGCTACAAATTTGGCTGATGCATCTCCATACACCTGCTTTTGAGCCACCCTATACTCGTAGTGGGAAAAGCTGACAGCTTTAAGACACATCTTCCGGGTCCAGGAGGTAGCAAATTGAAATTTGCTTTGTTAACATTATTCTGTTCTGAAAACTGCCCTTTAACCAATTGATGCAAGGTATTCTTTAAATGATATCATAAACATTAGCAACTTTGAACACATGTTTAACAGTGCCATACTGCAAACACAAGACCTTGACTGAACCTTTGCTTTGCGCACTGCCATCAATTCTGACTGTTGTGTTTGAGGTAGTGGTGTTGGGTCAGTGATCCGTATCAGCAGGGAATTGGCTGTGTATGTAGGTAGGTGTGTGCCCTGAGTAGCCTCTGATGTTGTGAATTGCACAGCTACGGTGCACTATCAACCAGGCATTGGATGACTGCCCCCAGGATAGCAGTAGTAAGGAGTCAGTGCTAGTCATAGGAGACTCTCGTGTGCGACATTTAGAGCGGGTATTTTGTAAAGGTAGGAGGGACAGGAGGTGCATCACCAGGCCTGGTGCCAAGGTGAAGGACCTGGTACCTGTGGTGGCACAGGTCACCAGTGATCACCAGTTCAACACAGTCATAGTGCATGTAGGGGTAAATAACATAGGTACTTCTAGGAGTGAGGAGCTTCTGCGGGAGTACAGGGCCCTTCTGGCCACCCTGAAGGGTACCAATAGAGTCATTGTAACAGCAATTTTGCCTAGGGCTAGAGCCTCCCCTGAGTGGAGCTCTAGGGCACTGGCAGCTAACGCCAGGGTAGGAAAGCTCTGCCATGAGCTAGGTTTTACATTTGTAGACGAGTGGAGCAGGTTTTATGCATCGTGGGACCTCTATCAGAGGGATGGCCTGCACTTCTCTGAGAAGGGGGTCCATGTGTTAGGAAAAGTGTATGAGCATGTCCTTCAGGGAAACTAGGAAATGGGGTGGGGAGGGATGAAATTGCATTGCCAAATCAGAAATATTCCAATAGTGTCCGCAAAGGCAATAGAACCTCAAAGTCTGCAACTAGGGACAGCAGCAGTTCAAGGGGACAGAGTGATAGTTCATCTAGTGATAAAAGAACTCCTCAGTATGAAAAAGCCAAAGGTGGTTATGGAGCATTTGTTAAGTGTATGATGTTTAATGCTCAGAGTATCCATTCCAATTTTGATGAGTTCGAGTGTTATGTTGCTGAGGAGGAACCATATTTTGTTTGCATTACGGAGGCATGGGTCAGTGAAGGGTATTTTGGAGATAACTTACAGGACTATGAGATCCAGGGATACAATATGTTTTCATGCAATAGGGGTCCAGCAATGAAAGGGGGTGGTGTAATGCTCTATATGAATAGCTTATTCAGTTCTCAAAAAGTAGCAGGTGGGATAAAAATGTGTCTGTGGAGTCCATTTGGCTTGATGTCACTGTGGGAAAAGGCAACAGCAATACTCTTAGTATAGGAGCTTTCTACCGATCAGGAACCCTGCCACATTCTCAACAACTGGAGCTTGACAAGGTGATTTGTGAGGAAATCAGTAGAAACTTTAAGAGGGAGTGCCTTATTTTTGGTGACTTTAATCTAAAAGGTTATGAAAATGCTGGTGTTGGCTCCCCATCATGCAAAATGTTTAGGAAATGCCTTGAAGAGGACCTGTTCTTATATCAGTTTGTATCGGAACCTACCAGGCATGGTTCATTCTTGGACCTTGTATTCTCGGATTTAAGTGACTTGGTTCAAGACTTGACTGTAGGCGAAACTCTGGGAAGAAGTGACCATAACATAGTTAGATTCAAGGCACATGTAGGGGAAATTATCAAGGATAATTTGGTAAAGGTTCCAAATTTCAACAGAGCAGTGGTGGTGACTGGTCTGAGAAGCCTGAAAATGGTACGTGTGAACTTCACTAACCCCATAGACAAAGAATTGGTAGAACTATTTGATGGGACCTTCATGTTTTGGGAGGTAAAGATCCATTGCTTATGAATACTGTCATCTTTTGTCATGGATATGCTAAACATGACAGGAAATGTCAAATGATAGGCAATGTTTACCTTTCAGCCAACACCTACTGCCAAGTCTAGTGGTTTGTAGAGAGGTGTGCAGTGTGGAATGACATCACAGGAGTCAGGGAAGTGATATCACGGTATTCAGGTGTCAATGACTGGTTTGGTTAGGTAAGGTTAGGTTACAACCTATCCTAACCTAACCTGACCTTACCTAACCTAACCAGCCATTGACACCCAACTCGTGTGATGTCACTGTTCTCCACTGTATGCCTCTTTACAAATCACTAGCCTTTGCAGTGTATCACTGGCTTTGGCAGATGGCAGTATGAAGACAGTATTCACCAACATGGTAGTAGAAAACTGGAACCAGCTGCCAGAAACCATTGTCAGTAGCAGCACATTGAACACCTTTAAAACAACATAGACAATGATTATAAGAATAGTGGGCTTGATTTTCAGTATTCCATGCAGGGCTGGTCGACAGATTTGGTGGGCAACTGGTTGAGTGTACAGAGTGCAACCAAGAAGGGCCCTTGTGGCTCATAGTTGCACTAATCTTTGATGTCTTTATGTCAAAACAATGAATAAGGTAAAGGCGTAATTACAACATTGGCTTTAATGCAAGCTGGTGGGACAAAAAACATTTGAAATGACACTAATTTCATGACAAATGTTTACATCCTATTGTACTCATTTTGACATCACACACCTAACAAAAACCCAGTATTTTAACACTGCATCACCTCCTTCAAAATATCCCTGGTTCAAAATATACTAGGAGTGATGTCACCAACAACTGACTAGCAGTCAACTGACATTGACTAAGATTGTGAGAGGTAATACTTTGGAATTTGGAATTTGGAATTCAGAATTCAATATTGGAGGACCTGAAGGCCATCCAATGTGAATAATCTTCATCTGTCTTCCCAAGGAGTCCTTGAGAACTCCTTGGGAAGTCCTTCTCCTGCTGATTCACTGATGGTACTTCACAAGTTCATATAAGCCTTTCTGCAGCGAGACATGCTCATTGTGTCCGGTGTTTGCCCTAAAGACTCACCTGAACGAGTACCACATCACACCAGTTATAAATTATGTGAAATAGGGTGGAATACACCCTTAACTTAATGAACACATCTGACCCTACAACATCAACTATCCTTACTATGAGCAGGCAGGGCAACTTCCCCGGTCCTGCCCATCAGCTCTGTTTTATCGGGTAGCCGTGGAGGTTGAATGTAAAGGTAATTGGAGGTTGGAGGTAATCCTGGAGGTTCAGCTCCCCCCCCCCCGTCGCACGGTGCCAGTTGTGACGGGGGACCAACACACCTCTTTGGTCCTGATATCCCGGAGGGACGGGCGGGCTCGTGGGGCCTCACGCGGGCCAAGTGGCTAGTCGCCTCGGGCTGGGGACCTGGGATTCTTCCCAGTGTCTTCCGGCCCGGCCGGCTGTGGTCAAGGAGTGGGCGGTGCTGGACCCCGGTCGGGGTGGCGAGTCTCTCTCTCTCCCGGCCGGGCGAAGGCGCCGCCTGCCCCGTATAGCTCCTCGGGCGCCTGGCGACCTCCAGTACGCGGGACCCAGGCGTCCCCTCAGTGGGGCCCTATGCGGAGGGGCGCCCGAGGAGACGAACACCAAGACGCATCGCATGGCGTCTTAAAAAAAAACCTCCTGGTCCCTCACGTAGGGCCCAGACCATCGGCCAACCCATCGCAGGTGGGAGCGTGTGTAACCAGGAAAGTCACGGGATAACTATTTCTAATGTTCCTCGCATACTCATCTTCCGAGGACTGACCAAAAATATTTCATCATTGTCCCCTTTCCAGAGGCGAGACGGATGCGACAGATTTGGGAGTATCACCCGTTGCGAGAAGTTAAAGGATGGTGCTATTGAAGTAGAGTTTGCACAAGTAGGAGAAGCACAGAACGCACTGGAAATGACCGAATGAAAGTCGGTAGTGTGCGGAAAGGTGACAGGAAAGTCGACGGGAGCATCCAGATGAGGATCGAACCACATAAAACCAAAAATACATCGCGCGGAATCATCAATTGTTACGATCTCAAGGATGTACCGGAGGAAGAGATAGTAGATGGGCTATCTGAGTTCGGCTTGATAGGAGCCAGAAAAATGATGACAAGACGAGGTGCAGAGCTGATCGCCACAAACAATGTCATACTGACTTTCGATTCAACTGACTTGCTCTCTGAGATCCGAGTGGGTTACATCCGGGTCAAGGTGCGACTTTTTCTTCCAAACCTATTGCGCTGTTTTAAACGTCAGAAATATTGGCACACCAACCAATACTGTAGAAATCGTCCTGTGTGTAGCGAGTGTGCCTCCCTAGACCACAGTAGCGACCAATGTACCTCAGAAGTGCCATTCTGCGTCAACTGCGGCAGAGGACAGGACCCCCACACATCGTTCGACCGCGCCTGCCCTAGCTACTCCAAAGAGAAGGAAATTATGTCGATCAACCACAATGAAAAGGTAACGTTTCGCGAAGCTCTGGATCTTTACGATCACACACACACGAGAATATCGTACGCAACAAAAGCTAAAAATGTCACTTCGGTTCCACGGCGAGTATAGACAGCTGAAGCAAACGAACTCGTTGCAGCACTACGTGAGGTTCTTCGCTCCTTCGGTTTACGCGTCGCCCCGTCCACAAGGCATGGGGCCTAGGTTCCACCGCCCACGAGTGACGCCGTTCGACCACCGGAGGCCCCCTTCCAACCAACACCCGAAGATGGTGCGTGGACGCTGGTACAACGGTCAAAGAGGTCTCCTCGATCCTTTCCGCCCAATCCTAGCCCCTCCCAGTCAAGTTTGAAATCCCCACCTCCCCGCCGGGAGAGACCTTTCCACTTGCTGAGCTGTCTCAAATGGTGGGGCATCTCACACTACCGGTGATGGTGTGCGGATATTTTAACGCGCATCACCCTCTCTGGGGTTCAAACATGGTGACGAGCCGTGGACGTGATATGGAGCGTTTCGTACGAGACTTCCCACTCTGCGTCCTTAACACAGGAAAGCCAACACATTTTACATTGCCCACAGGACAGACCTTTGTGCTGGATCTCATCATCGCAGACCAGAAGTGGCACCGTTTTTAGAATGGACCGTGGATGGCGACCCGTGCAACAGTGACCACTTCCCTGTTTGGTCTCGTTTTGTTCACCGTGTTCTTGTAAGCCGACGACCCCCCATATATATATTTAACAAAGCCGACTGGTATTCTTTCCAAGCAAGTCTTGAGTGTACACTACGCGACCACTCCGACGAATCTGCTATATCCGTGGAGACGTTCACGGCGGATATTGTGCGGAGTGCTGAACGGCACAGACCTCGATCATCGGGAACATCAGTTCGCGTGCCCGTCCCATGGTGGTCGGAAAGGTGCCGAGAGGCCTTGATAGCCAAGAAGAGGGCGCTTCGTGTCTTTAATAGAAATAGCTGTACGCCAAACTTAATAGCTTTCCGCAAAGCGCGGGCAGTCGCCAGACGTACCATCGCCGAAGCAAAACGGGACTCGTGGAAAGCGTATGTCAACACTCTAAACCGTTCCACGTCATTGACATCTGTATGGTCCCGCATAAAATGTTTCTCCGGAAGGTATACGCCACATCCATTCCCCACCCTGCACATGGCTGGCCGCATCATCGGCCCGGAAGAAGTGGCCGACGAGATCGGACGAGCTCTATCAGCACGATCGAAATAAAGTAATATTGTGCGCTTCTCCAACTACAAGGCTCGTTGCGAGGCACGCACCATTGATTTTTCAACCACAAACCTCCTTGAATACAACGTTCCATTTTCTATTTCCGAACTGACTGCAGCTATCAGTACTCTGAAGAGTGTCGCAGAGTCCTGATACATTGCACAATGACATCATCAAACGTTTGTCTGCAAAAGCCTTATAAACACTCCTGAAGATACTGAATGACATGTGGACAGCCGGCACATTTCCATCTTCGTGGCGGGCAGTCGTAGTGCCTATACGTAAGCCAAACAAAACAGGAACGGACCCAGTGCATTATCGCCCCATCTCGTTAACATGCTGCCTATGTAAGTTGTTTGAAAAGATGGTGAATGTCAGACTAATGTGGTGTTTAGAACACAACAATCTCCTCACTGGGATACATAGTGGGTTTCGAAAACACCGGGATCATTCGAAAAATCAGGGACTTTGCGGATAGGATTGAGTGAGTTTGGAGTGATTGTAAGTATTGCAATTATTTAGCAACTGTTCCTGACAATACAGAAATGCATTTGTTTAAAATGTATTGATGCAACTACAACGGGCGCAGCATTCGTTCTTACATCATTTCGTACCTTGAAATAACTTAGCTAAGCTAGCATTATCTGTGTTAACACGCGCACGTCCGGGGGCAGATATCTGTCCCCCTCCGGCTTTTCCCCATTTGGTGCCAAACTAATCGGGTTAGCAAGGCCAAACCTCGCATAGCTATTCATTGGTCTTTTCCGCATAACCTCATACATTTTTAATCCTGGGTCATCTCAGGTCAGGTCACCAGGTCAGGCGAAGTGACCCAACTGCACTCGGAGTTATAGGTGGCATAACTTCCGCAACAATTGGGCGATTGATTTCAAATTTATAGCATGTTGTGATCTCATCAGGGACCATAATATGTATATCGTTTTTTTTCGTAGCATTGGCCTCTTATGGGGGCAGACATCTGCCCCCTCCCGGACACGCGAAGTTGGCGCGGACTTCCGGACGTGCAAGTCTTAAGCAACTCTGATGTCATTAAGTATACTTAAGCACTCATTTCCCACGTCGGGGTAATTGATAAGGAAACCAGTACTAAACAAACTGGATTGTATTTCGTCAAATACCAGAACGTCGGTGCAGATCATGGAATGCTCCAATTACCATGTGCTGACATGACTATGATCGATTGACGATTCGACCGGCCATGCAGAATGTTTCCGAAAGTTCATTTTATTTTGCCTGGCTGAACTGCGGAACTGCATACCATGCTTGTATACAACATTACCATTCCAACAATCAGGTATGTGTAAAATGCAAGTCAATATAAATCTTACCACACTAATTCATGAAACATTGGTGGTTTTGACACGTTGCACCGCTACTCGCAGCGATACTACCGTTACGACTGTATAGCAGTTCAGTCGTACAGTATCGTAGTGTCAATAATCAGCAAAATGAATATAGACACCAAGCAAAATGAATAGCCTACAAACCGACCACGACCAACCAAATGTCGCGTCAACTTACAAATTCACATACGGGAGGACCAGAAATTGTCTAGAGGGTAATCCATCGTGACACTGGTATGATCACGATCGTTTTCCGGTGCCATTGCCTGCATCCATGGGGGCGAGGGAGCACATCCGCTTTCAGTAAGTTCGCCTCCTGGATCCAACGTGGCAGAACCGGCTCACGATAATGTGACGGGCCCGATAATGTTACGAATGATAGCACACGCAAACACCATGGGTGGAATGAATATGAAGCGTTCAGATCTTTTGAGAAGGCGACGCCAGCGGGCCTTCAGGCGGCCGAATGCCTGCTTCACCACTACTCTTGCCGCTCCGAGGCGTGCGTTGTAGAACCTCTTCGTCTGGTCTATCTCCGAAGTACGATCGAATGATCCATTGTACGCCTTCGCCAACCATGGGAGAAGTGGATACGCCCAATCGCCGGCGATCACCAGGAGAACCTGCCGTCCACCGACGTGTACAGAACTCTGTAACAAGTGCAGTAAGTGATTCAATTGAATTATGCATCGACGGTGATATCTCCTGGCTTGACTGATTACAACTGAGGTTTTGCCAAGGACATTTTACATGATACTGCCATTTTTGAGTCAAGGTGAACATCACACAAAGCGTTCGCAAAACTATTTCGCGGTTGTTTTCAATACGGAAACTAAAAGCTCTAGACAAATATTGATATATTCGATGCCTTTCGATTTTTAATTTTTCTTGAATTTGTCTTTTTATAATGGGTAGAGCGGACCGAAAAAAAAATATTTGAACTCAACTTGCTCTCGTAAAAATGCTTACTTGAGCCAGAACCTTCGACTTTAGCTCTAATGGGAAAATATGCAAACATAAAAAGTAAACAAAAACGTGGAAAATCCTCTGGTGCGTTTTGTTTCGTCCATAAAGATGAGCAAACGCTGGAAGTTGTATAGAAATGTATTTATCCCTTAAAGCGTGACGATTGGTTGAACTTTTCTGGGGGTGACCCAACTTGACCTTGACTAACTCGTTGAATGGGCGCTGTATAACCTCTGCAGTTGGTGCCCCCCAAAACCCCAATAACAACAACGACTAACTCATTGACCCTAGATGACCTGACAGCAAAATTTTTACAAAACATGTCAAATTGATGTGAGAAAATGCATGCCGTGTTTTGGCGCGCTGTCGCGCGCCGTTATTTCATTATACGCTGAAACCTTAGGGGGCGGATAATCCCCCAATACTGCGTTTAAGACGGCTAAGACGATTATGGTTGATTATGTTATGTTGAGCTGTTTTGTTGACTATGCTTAATTACATTTTTTCCAATGCAAACCTTGACATCCTATTGCACTTGTTTCAACATCTCACACATAACAAAACACTATTATTTGAACCCGCGCCGTCTCGGAGGGGGGTTCTTCAACCGCCCCCTTAGAGTTTTCGCGAATAGTGAAAGCGGCGCGCAGCAGCGCGCCGAAATTTTGCATAGCTTTTCCCACACCAATTTGGCATATTGTGTCAAAAGATTGAAGTCAGGTCATCTATGGTCAACGAGTTAGTCGAGGTCAAGTTAGGTCACCTCCAAAAAATCAATATCGTCACGCTTTAACGGATACAGATTTTTTAATGAAACTTTCCGCGTTTGCTTATCTTTAGGGATGCAACAAAACTTACGATATAAATTTGTCGTTTTTTCCGTTTTTTTAATTACTTATTAGTTTTGCTTTTAGTTATTTATATACTTATTAGATTACTTATATGTTTGCCTATTATAGTTCAAATCGAAGGTCCTGGCTAAAGTAGGCATTTTTTATTAGTGCGAGTTGACTTCAAACAACGTTTTTCAGTCCGCTCTATCTATCAGAAAGGGAAAATAGAAGAAGACTTGAAAACTCAAAATTCTCAACTAACAAAAAATTGGGTGCCCAAAATTGTATGGTCCTGGTCTACTTCGCCGTCCTTTTCTGCTTCCAAATATTTTGTTGTTTTTTCCTTCTCAAATATCCATCAAAATGAACTCCCAAGAGCCAAAAACATCATGTATCTCGTGAAATTATACGCCCCCTAGCGATGTCACTTGGGGGGGCGGTGTCGGACCCTACTCGTCGAGCGCATTCTTATGACACCTCGTTTTCGTACGACGCTTAGTTTTGATATAAGAGGGCGTTCCTATCTCCCCCCCCCCCCGAGACGGGATGTGAGGATCTGACCGGAGAGAACACTGGCCCATTATGATCATTATTTATTAGTGCATATACGTATGCATACATAAACACACACACATATATATATATATATATATATATATATATATATATATATATATATATATATATATATATATATATATATATATATATATATATATATATATATATATATATATGTATATATATATCGATAGGTATTTTACTATCCTGCATAACCTCTGGCATTGCACACAATATGCATGGTGTGTAACCACATACTTCATCTCATGGCATCTTCCCTTTAACTCAAATGGACCCTTGTGGCTCGTATTAATAGATCAAAATCACTTTATGACTTTTGGGCTTGAAATGAAAAGAACACACACACTTGGTCAAACATGCCAGAAATACTGTCCCTTTACCTCGAAGTTTTCGATCCACTCTTCCGGCTACTAAGGAACAATATATTCCAACCACACCGTGTTCCTTGGCCTGCTTGGTCCTCACTCGTCCATCGCCTCGGTGCGGTGGTAAAAAAATTATCTTTGCTCCACCAGAGATGCTCACATCCAGGTATGCACCACTGCACCTACACGCGCGTAGGTGATACACATCAAGAACAAAACAACACTTGGACCAATATTTATAGACCTCCGTACTTCAACGGCCATATTTCACACTTCTTGTCAACTCGAAGCCAAAAAATAGCTGATGAATAGAGATCACCCAAGAAATTGGGAACCTCCTACCGCCCACACAAATGTGAACTATGGAAACAAAAGCACAATTGTATCACCGTCGCCATTATTGCCTTCGATCATTTTTATACTATTTCTTACATACTATAATAATACCATAGAACTAGTACTTTTCTGGTAAGTACGAACCAGTATATCTCGGTGCCACCGGAGCCGAGATTGCGTCGTAAACAGCGTATATGTGTTCCAGGGCATGTGACAGATGGTCTTGTGGTGTAGCATGCTTCTTCCTAACCGAAGAAGGTGACATGTCTATTACCGGCGTGGTCACTTGCTATGGCGACGTTTGTGTAAAATTTGGCTGCATAATTCCCTTCAGTCGAATTGCACTGTCCTCAAAGCCTACGTATCCTAACGCAAAAGGGGATGGCATGCAAGGCACGCCTTCGACAGAACAATGCGATTAGACGATGAGAGAATACATGCGCATATGTAGGATGTCAGGGAAACTGAAGCAGCTTGCAAGCATATCGCATCCCGAGCATTTCACGACGGAGCGAGAGTGGCGGTTCATGGTCCTCAGCCAGGAAGCTTGCTTGTTTGTTTATTAAGGTTTTTGGGAGCGTCAATCATAATTGGGTTATTTTGCACGTGTAACAAGATTAATTACAGGGCCGCGACGTCGAGCGCCCGCATCACTGTGACGTCATCAAAGCCTCGACCTTGGACGCCCCCGCCAGTCGACACCCCTCCCAAGTGAGAAAACCAGACGAGGGGAGCGTCGCCGTCGCCGTGACAACGCCCACCAAGAACACACGCCGGGGCAGGCGCGGTGCCAGGGGTGGCAAATCGCTTTCCTATCACTTCTACAAACCACTCGTTTATAGCTAGTATTGCAAGCACGGTGTTTGTAGTGCAGAGAGTGATATGGGTATTGTATTATGTTGGTGTACGAATGTTGTTGCGCATCTGCTCCCACTACTGACCACAAATCTATCCTTTCTTTGTAAATATCTGTGACCCAGACTGTCCGTAATAGCCACTGCACGTGGAGGGCATGTATTGTTAAATACATAAATAATAAATAAATACTGCTGATAAAATCGGTCAGAATGACATGGAAATCCTCGTCGTCAACCTCGATGTATGCAAGGGCTTTGCTAATGGCAATCAACTCCACTGTGAAGACAGTAGTATGTGAAGGCAGAGATAAGGATCTCGTGATGGATCCTCTCACGAAAGCGCTGCCCACGCCGGTGTCAATCTTCTAACCATCTGTGTATGTGATAATGTAGCCACGGTATGCTGAGAAAATGTGTTCTAATGAACATGCTAGTATCTCCTCTTTTGTAATATCCATTTTTCTCTCAGCAGGGAGGACGATGTCGATAAAAGGGGAGACCAGCTTCCACGGGGGAGTCGTTATTTGTTCATATTGCCTAATTCCTTGCAGTCGAATTCTCGTCTGTCTCAGGAGCGTCCTCATGCTCACACAGTAAGCTGTTCCCCTTCTCATTTCACCGCCAATTAGTTATGAGGGCTTTAGGGCGCATCGACTACTTTGGTCATGTAGCGCCCATCACTTGGCCGTACGCGACCAAGTGATGGATTTGATGGTACACTTGGTACGCCTGCCTCTAGGGGGTGACGGATGTGCCAAAGCATCGTCTCCACGTGGTGGGATGGGTGATGGGATATGAAGGGACTCAGCTGGAAATGCGGAGCCTCCAGGTGCCAATGGTACCTGGGTAGTTGGGGCTCTCGGCCGTACGTTCGGAGACGAACTACGGCCGGCACGTCCCACCGGTCCCAAGTTCGGGGCTCCATGGCGAACACTGGCGGTCTGGGTGCGTGGCGCTGACAGGGGTGTGACAGGTATCCGTCGCGACGGTGTTCCGTGGAGCGGTGGAGGTGGAGGGGTAACCGGACAAATGTACGTAAAGCAAATGTACGCATGGCAGATGTACGTACGCAAATGTATGTAAGCAAATGTACGTGAGCGCAGATATACGTATGGCAATTGTACGTAAGTGCAGATGTACGCATGGCTAATGTACGTAAGCGCAAATGTACGTATGGAAAATGTACTTATGCGCAAATGTACGTAAGCGCAAATGTACGTAAGCGCAAATGTACGTAAGCGCAAATGTACGTAAGCGCAAATGTACGTAAGCGCAAATGTACGTAAGCGCAAATGTACGTAAGCGCAAATGTACGTAAGCGCAAATGTACGTATGCGCAAAAGTACGTATGCGCAAATGTACGTAAGCGAAAATGTACGTATGTCCAAAAGTGCGTGTGTGCAAATGTACGTAAGCGGAAATGTACGTAAGCGCAAATGTACGTCAGCGCAAATGAACGTATTCGCAAATGTACGTATTCGCAAAAGTACGTGTGCGCAAATGTACGTAAGCGGAAATGTACGCATGTCCAAAAGTACGTATGTGCAAATGTACGCAAGCGCAAATGTACGTAAGCGCAAATGTACGTATGCGCAAATGAACTTATGGCAATTGTACGTATGCGCAAATGTACGTAAGAGCAAATGTATGTATGGCATATGAACCTAACTAAATGTGCTTAAACGTTGATTGATTTATTGATTATTTTGGCTCAAGGGCACATGCACCTAAGGTCATTTTACGCCCATA
This sequence comes from Imbricaverruca yamaguchii, assembly GCA_034440575.1. Classification (NCBI taxonomy): domain Eukaryota; kingdom Metazoa; phylum Arthropoda; class Thecostraca; family Neoverrucidae; genus Imbricaverruca; species Imbricaverruca yamaguchii. The sequence goes on along the minus strand of JAOTOL010000595.1, from coordinate 64,338 downwards.
ACTCTTGTAGCTAACAAAGTACAGCATCAAACTTCACATCGTTCGTAGCCGTCAAAATGGTCCTATTGTGGTACAAAGTTTACATGCCATGTATATCAGCGAGGAGAATATATTGCGGAGAATGACACTGAAGATAAGAAGTCCATCAATCGTCCAGACTGGACAATGCTCGAGTTGCCGGAGAGAATATCGCTAAGGGAATCCACCTGGTCAGACCCAAAATGACGTCTACGCTCAGAACTGTTAGCGGTGCATAACATCTTGAGCACAGAGGATTGTCGCCACCGCATAGTAAATACCCATGCGTAGCATAAGTATGCCCAATACTGAGACGGCACAATGTGACCTCTTCTTGTCGACGTTTGCGACAGGACGAGTCCCATGGTCGTAAATGTTGTTTGATGGTTCGTAGTTTGTTCGCCGACGTCGCGTCCCACATAGCCATGCTATTTGTCTAGGAGGAAGGTGGACACCTCTCGGCAGCGGTCAGTGGCGGGGAGTGGCAGCGCTCGAGAGCACGGTGCCTTTGCCGCTCGTTTCGACGCAGCATCCGCCAACTCATTACCGGAAATGCCAACGTGGCTCGTAAGCCAACATAGAATAACTCGTCGTCCAAGGTGTATCATATCGGTAAGACAGCTCACAAAATCCCGCAGAAGGGGGTTTGATGGATAACACGTGTTCAGGGCCATAAGACTACTTAAAGAGTCGGTGAAAATGACATGTCGATCGCCCCCAGACACTTCGATATAACAGAGCTTTCGTAATAGCGACAAGTTCCGACGAGTACACCGATGCGTACGTCGGGAGCGAAAACGAGCGGGAGACAGATCCACAAACAAAAGCGCTGCCAACGCCATCCTCTGTTCGAGAGCCGTCAGTATACGTGGCTATCCATTCCTGGAATGTTTCAATATGTTGGAGAGCCAGTGCACGAAATTCTGCTGGAGGGATATCGGATTTCCTGATCTTTGCAAGAGATACATCCACCTCCGGTGTAATCATCTCCCATGGAGGGGTCTCCATGTTCTGGACTGTGCGAATTCCCCGAAGCTTAACTCGACTTTCCCGCAGGAGTCTTCGAATTGGAACACCGAATGTGGCGACACTCAGATTTCGTTCCCCTGGAAAAATGGTCGATAGCCGACGGTCGATATGTCATGGTAAATGTGATGGTAATGGTCCATAGCGAAAAAAACGTGCAAAAAGCCGGATGGTCGGGAAATTAGCGGAGCTTCCAGGCGTACCGCATTCCGAGCCTTTCTCTGGAGAGAGAGAGAGAGAGAGAGAGAGAGAGAGAGAGAGAGAGAGAGAGAGAGAGAGAGAGAGAGAGAGAGAGAGAGAGAGAGAGAGAGAGAGAGAGAGAGAGAGAGAGAGAGAGAGAGAGAGAGAGAGAGAGAGAGAGAGAGAGAGAGAGAGAGAGAGAGAGAGAGAGAGAGAGAGAGAGAGGTGGCTCGTGTGCTTCGGCTAAAAGACTCACGGTGGGCGAAGTGCGGAATGCTCCGGTCACGATGCGAATAGCGGTGTGATGAACAGTGTCCAGAATCTGTTTGGCGGATTTGCGCGATCCGTCGTAGATAAAGCAGGCGTAGTCTAACTTCGCACGTATCAGTGAGCGGTAAAGCAGAATAAGAGAATCCCGGTCAACTCCATAGCTAGTGCGAGAAACACACTTCAATATGTTAAGCGATTTAAAACACTTGTCACGGATTGCTTTCAAATGCTCCTTGTAGCTAAGACGCGTGTCAGAAGTGATTCCAGGGAACTTCACAGCAGGTGGCTTCGGTATCTGCCTGCCATACAGCTTGAGGCAGAGTTCTGGACAGTTTCGCTGGCGACAGAAATGCATTGCGGTTGTCTTTTGTGTTGAAAATCGGAATCCATTCATTACGCCCCACCTGTTGAGTTTCTTCACGGCCAATTGGAGCCGTCTAGACATATCAGATAGCCTGGCTGTGCTACACCAGATAGCGAAGTCGTCTACAATGAGAGACCGACCAAATTGTGGTTGAAGGACGTCACTAATATCATTTATCATTATGGCAAACAGTGCTACACTTAACACACTTCCCTGTGGGACGTCATTACCCTGTATAAATCTTCTGGATAGCTGGTGGCCAACACGAACACGGAAATGTCGGTCTGTGAGAAAGTTCTGTATAAAAATCCCCATTGACCCCCGGACACCACATGTATATACTTTTGCAAGGATGCCATGGCGCCAGGTCGTGTCATAAGCCGCTTCTATGTAAAAGAAAAAGACAGCGCCCACGTGTCGTTTCTGCTTAAACGCTACACGTACTACTGAGTCCAGTGTTAGAATGTGGTCTACAGAAGTCCGGTTCTTCCTAAAACCGCATTGTGCATCTGATAAAAAATCATGCACTTCTAAAAACTACGTTAGTCTAGTAGTTACCAATCGTTCCATTAGCTTACATAAACACGAGGTGAGTGCTATTGGGCGATAGTGGAGCGGTTCTAGTCCACTTTTGCCAGGCTTCAACAATGGTATCACCAAGGCTTCTCGCCAGGCTACTGGGAAGTCGCCTTGTCCCCACAGATGGTTGAATAAGCTTAAAAGTATTTCGATGGCACAGGGAGATGCTTTATCATTTCGTTATGCAAAATATCCGGACCTTCACATACGCTTCTGAGCTTCGCTATGGCGGAAGTTAGTTCGGCCATTGTGAATGGCTTGTTATACGATATATTTTCGCTTGTGACAAAGTCAGGAGGGAACTTTTCACATTGCAACTTGTGACTCAAGAATTGCGGATCCAAATTGTTGCCACGGCTACGCTCTGACAAGGAGCAGGCGATTTCGTTGGCAACATTCACAGATTTGGTCACGTCCCTATTATCCATGCGTAAGACGGGTACGGGAACGGATGAATGCTGGCGTGCAATACGTTTTATTCTGGACCATACTTGTGCTGTCGGGGTTTGCTTGTTTATTTGACCTACATATTCTCGCCATGAGGCCTGTTTTGCTGATCTTATAATGCGACGTGCAAAAGCCCTGGCTCTTCGAAAGGCAACCATGTTTATAGTGTTACTATCTTTACTGAATTTACGATAAGCTCGCTTTCTTGCGCGTATGGCGTCTCCGCATCCCTCCGTCCACCATGGGACTGAGGTACGCCGTGGAGCACCTGAGGTTCGAGGAATGCATGCGGAGGCAGAATGTAGGAGCGGTGATATAAATTGTTCCATACTGTGTGGTTTATTCTGCTCATTAGCAGAGCAAGCTGTTTCTATATGTGTTATGTAGTCAGTCCAGCTGGCTTTACGAAGATTCCATCGCCGCGGCCTCTGCCCCAGGACAGGCCCTTCACGGTACTCCAGCCATATTGAAAAATGGTCGCTTCCCAGAGGGTCAGTATCAACCGAGCAATTAAACATTTGCACAAGCTGGGGACTACAGACACTCAGGTCTAACGCAGAAGTCTGTCCAGACGGCATTGTAAAGTGCATTCTGTAACCTGTGTTTAAAATACACAACTACTTCTCGTGTAGGAATTTCTCCATCAGACGTCGATGCCCATTGACATCTTCACATCCACAAACGGTATGATGTGAATTGAAGTCACCTAAGAGCAAAATCGGTTCCGGGAGCTGAGAACAAAGATGTTTCAGCTCAGTAGATGGAAATGAAGTGCCTGGAGGCAGGCAAATTCTACATAATGAAATACTTGTATGACCGAAGTGCACTCTGGCAGCGACTGCTTCGAGGCGTGTGTTCATCCCTAGTGGTTGCGAAGGAACACTATGGTGGATGCCCAGTAGCACTCCACCATGAGAAATAGTGTCGGATGCTACTTCTTTTCGGTGGACGGTGTAGCATTTCACCTGAATTGCGATGTCCGGCGACAGCTTGGTCTCCTGAAGGCAGAACGCCGCCGGACAGACACTGCTCAGAACTGCCTGCAAGTCATGGGCACTGCTTCTAAAACCCCTGCAGTTCCATTGTAAAACAGTCTGTATAAAGAGCTATGTCAAAAGGGGTTAAGCCATGTCAGTTCATGGCGAACCAGCCGGGGCTCACGGGTTCGATGCTGTGCGCGCTCGCGCTCTCGGACTGACTCCGCCGGTCGGCGTGACTGACCAGGGCGAGGCACGCTTCCGGCCTGCCTGGGGAGGTGTGGGGGCTGGCCCATCAACTTCGCAGTCCCTGTGGCATGGATAGAGCTGGCTTGGAGAGATTGGGACGATGGGGGGCAAGCCCCGGTATCCTGTCTCCTTACATTTGGCGACGTATCCCTTGACCCAGCTCGGGATGTTCGGTCCGAAGCCCCCATGTCCGGGGCCCCTGGGTGGACTTCAATCGGTAGGCGTGATCGGGCCGTTGAGGGTGCTACTACCGGCACCCGACCGGGGGCCACGCCCTTCTCTTCAGAAATGGTTGGTGGGGGAGGGGGAGTTGGGGTGGTTCGGGAGGGTGTAGGGATGGGTTGGGCAGGTTTAGGATTGGGGACGGCGTCGGGTAGGGATTGGATCCTCGTCGGTTCGACGCGACTCTGAGACGTTTGTGTCTCGAGGCTTAGTCCGGAAGAGCTCCTGTGCTCTTCCCTAACAAGAGTGGAGTGCTGGGCGGAGGAGGAGTGCTGGGGGAGGGGAAGTGCTGGGCGGAACGGGAGGCAGGGAGGGGAGTGCTGGAGGTAGGGATTGGAGTGGTTGGGGATGGGTTGGGTTTGGTTGTGGATGGACGGGCAGGTCTGTTTCCTCGCTGGACCTGGAACCACTCTCCTTGAGGAGTCGCTACTGGGTCCGTAGAGGACCCCTCTCCCCGGTCTGGGTAGAGGACAGAGCTCTTTCTCCGATTGGTGTACATTCAATACCAAAGGCTAGCATTATGGCACTGAGTTGAGCTATAAGATGAGAGGCACTCATTTGCGTGTGCGACTGATATCGGCGACTGTTGTGTGACGCTGGAGTTCAGCTTCACCTTTGCTGCATATGATATTATCAGGTGTGCTGCTTCGTAGATATCACGCGCCTCACGGAATGTGACTTTTTAAAAACTTTTTATTGCAACTATTTCCTTTTCTCTCAAGAAAATGGGGCAAGAACGATCATGGAGGTATGGGGTGTTTGGCCTGGGCCGCAGTTTGAACAATGCGGACTGTCCGCCTTACATTTATCTTGCACATGCTCTGCAGATCCACAGTGTCCACATGTCTCTAGGTTCCGACAATGTTGTGACGTGTGACCAAAACGGAAGCATCGGAAACATCTTATGGGATTGGGTACAAATACGCGGACCTTCACACGGACATATCCGACGAAAATAAACTCAGGAAGATCTGTCACGTGGAAAGTTAAGATGATGTTTGTGGGTTGCAATTCCTGTCCTTTTCTAGTTGAAATTCTACGGGCCTCTACTACTCCGCACTATCTTAAGCCATCCACAATGTCGGCATCTGAAACATCCCTTAAGTCGTAGCAGTTTATAACTCCTTTGGAGTATTTTTTTTGTGTTGTAGGGCTGAATCTCGACACGTACGGTGAATGTTCGTCTGTTGGTTTCATACTGTTTTGTGTACGTGATTTCTGTTGCGTTCATCCCCTCCTTGCGTCCTCAGCAGTTCCAAATTCAACTTCAAGCCCTCCGTCTCTGAGCTTTTCACACCTTAGCACCGATCCTAGCTTGTCACACGCTTCCTTCCCTTGGAACGGGGTAAGCAGAGAAAGTTTCATGTTTTCTTCAAGTGATTTGATGATGAGAATGCGAGGTGTCGGCAGACCCGCTTGTTGGCCGGGCCCATGCGCTACTCTCATAATTCTGGCAGTTCGGGTTGTCTGTCCCCTACTGGAGGGGGCAGATGGGTTCTTTATGTTGGACGTTGCCATGCATCGTTTTTTGTTTCCACTACCCGGGCGCCCCCCCGCATAGGGCCCTATTGAGGGGACGCCTGGGTCCCGCGGACGGGAGGTCGCCAGGCGCCCGAGAAGCTATACGGGGCAGGCGGCGCCTTCGCCCGGCCGGGAGAGAGATACTCACCACCCCGACCGGGATCCAGCACCGCCCACCCCTTGACCCCAGCCGGCCGGACCGGTGGGCACTGGGGAAGTCCCAGGCCCCCGGCCGGAGGCGACCAGCCACTTGGTCCGTGTCAGGCACCACGGGCCCACCCGCCCCTCCGGTATATCGGGACCAAAGAGGTGTGTTGGTCCCCCGTCACAAATAGCACCGTGCGACGAAGGACCTCAGCCTCCAGGACTCCGTCAACCCCGGGGGACGGGCCGAGGGGGCGAGGCTACCCCGATAAAACGGAGCTGGTGGGCAGGTTGGTTGGTTATTGGAGTTTATGGGCGCATCGACTACATCGGTCATGCAGCGCCCGGCTGGTGGGCAGGGCCGGGGAAGTTGCCCTCCTTGCTCATAGTAGGGATAGTTGGTGTTGCAGGGTCACGTGAAGGACATGGATGTTGGGATGATATGGGAATTGGAATGGGAACGTATGGATGGAAGGACGAGTGAGGCACTCCTGGTCTCACCCCTCGCCAGTATGATGGTCGCCGGGTCATTGGGGCACTCAATCCCCCCCCCCACCGCGTAAAGGTGGTGCCTCCTGCCTCGGGGGAATGTGTTTAAACGTAAAGACACGTACGCAAAAATTTAGTACATTGGCTCATACGTACCTTTGCTCTTGCATTCTTTTACGTTTAGGTACTGTTGCGCTTTCGTACATTTGCGCTTACGTACTTTTGCCCCAACGTACATTTGCGGTTACGTACTTTTGCGCTTACGTACATTTGCGCTTACGTACTTTTGCGCATACGCACATTTGCGTTCACGTACTTTTGTGCTTACGTACATTTCCACTTACGTATTTTTGCGCATACGTACAATTCCCATGCGTACATTTGCACTTACGTACATTAGCCATACGTACATCTGCGCTTACGTACATATGCGCTTACGTACATTTTCTTACGTACATCTGCCATACGTACATTTGCCCCTATGTACATTTGTCCTAGAATCGGTGGAGGTGGAGGAGGTGGAGGGGTAGGAGCAGGAATTGGTGGTGATGTGGGGGTAGGATAGGTTACTTTGGATGTGGAAGTAGAGGACGTGGTGGATGAGGTGTAGGGCGAGTTTTTTTTGGACCGCTGTAGCAAGGCCCACTTTCCTCCTTCATGTCGTCTCTCCGTCGTCGATAATTCCTCTGAGGGATGTGGGGATGCTATGGGTGGCGTTTCTTTCGCCGAACCACGGCTCTGACCTGGATGGCCGAACCGTGAGTGGCGCTGTCTCCGCGCTCGCGGAAGGTGTGTAAGTAAAACCAAAGGAGCGCAGCAAGGCGCCGAGTTGTGTAAGCAACTGTGTAGCGCTGGTGGCCTGCTGATATGTATAACTCGTTGGGGTATTTTTTGCCATTTCTGCGTATGTTACTCTGGGGTGACTCCTCATATACCTCTCGGGCTTGTCCAAGTGATATTTTCAGTGCATTTTAGTGACAAAATCTCTTTCTCCTTCAAGTAAGCTGGGCATGACCTGTCAAGAGGATTTCTGGGGCACCTGACCCCGACCGGAATTCACGCATCATGACTCATGTGAGCCACACTTGTCAACAGTGTGTCCTTCCGACCCACATTGGCCACACGCAGGGCGTCCTCGGCAATACTGGGTCGTGTGGCCGTAACGGTGACATCTGTAGCACCTCATTGGGTTGGAAATGAAAACGCGGACTTTTATTCGGACATAGCCTACTGATACTGTGGCTAGTAGATCAGTGCTACTGAACGTTAAAATAATGTTATTTGTCGGATGTAGCTCCTTCTCCTTTCCTACCTTCATCCTCCGCGCGTCAACAACACCATACTTAGCTAATACATCAACAATCTCAGCCTCAGACACATCCCTCAGATCGAAGCAGTTGATGACTTCTTTGCAGACATCTTTAGTGTTATGGGGTTCAACTTTCACCGGTATTGTAATGTCTCTTGTCCCGTTCGGAGTGCGTATGCTGTATGTTAATTTATCTAGTTCCAGGGCTCTACCAGCATCCTCTCCCTTACGAACTTCGACCTCGATGCCCCCATCACGCAACTTGTCGCATCGCAGTATACATCCCAAACGGTCGCATCCTCGCTTGCGCTGAAAGGGAGAGAGCGTTGATAATTTATTTTCTGGGTCCGTTGATTTGAAAATCAAGATACGCGGATTCGAGGTGCTTGGTGGCGAGTCGGTGCTCGAGTGCTCAAAGTGTGCATTTTGTGTGCGCTCATTGTCCTCATGAGCCCTACGCAACAGGGTTATGTTCGGACCTGGTCTTCGGACAGAGGGACTCATGTGAGGGGGGTCTGGTCCTCATGTGAGTGGCCAGGGGACGGTTGTTTGTTAGAAGTGTCCATAAACATGCATTGGTTTCTGCCTCTCGGGCGCCCCATTCCCTAGGGGCTCTACCGGGGGGTCGCCTGGGTCTCGCGGACGGGAGGTCGCCAGGCGCCGAGGAGCTATACGGGGCAGGTGGCGCCTTCGCCCGGCCGGGAGAGAAACTCACCACCCCGACCGGGATCTAGCACCGCCCACCCCTTGACCCCAGCCGGCGGCAGACACTGGGAATAATCCCATGTCCTCGGCTCGAGGCGACTAGCCACTTGGCCCGCTCGTCCCTCCGGGATATCGGGACCAAAGAGGTGTGTTGGTCCCCGTCACAACTAGCACCGTACGACGGGGGACCTCAACCTTCAGGACTCCGTCAACCCCGGGGGACGGGCCAAGGGGGCGCGGCTACCCCGATAAAACTGAGCTGGTGGGCAGGACCGGGGAAGTTGCCCTGCCTGCTCGTAGTAGGGATAGTTGGTGTTGCAGGGCCAGATGAAGGACATGGATGTTGGGATGAAATTTGGATTGGAATGGGGGCGTATGGATGATAGGATGAGTGAGGCACTCTTCGTCGCCGGTATGATGGTCGCCCGGTCTTTGGGGCACTCAATCCCCCACCACGGAAAGGTGGTGCCTCGTCGGGAGGGGGGGGAGCAAGCGCAAGCGAAGATCAGCTGGAGCGACACGTTACGGTTCCGAGCGTATATTGCTACATGTCAGTGAGGTGTGTAAATCGCTTTGAAGGCAGCATCCGATAAAAAGCAAAACAGTTGTCCCGAAGTTACCGCGGGCGAGTGGTCACCAAGGAGGTCGCGAAGTTTGTTGTTTGGTTTGATGAAGGACATCCAAAGGGACGTAGACACGGGATGGGTCCTGGGAAAGGGAGAGGGGGATGGGCGGTGGGGACTACGTGAGTCCTAGGAAACACTTCCGTGCTTCCAAGCCCCTTATCGGGGAGGCTGTGGTGACTCGAGGGAGCGGCATTTTCCTAGTCAGCCGTGTAACGAGGGACTAGGAAAATGCTCCCTGCGGGACGTAAGACGCACATTCACTATCTTCTCGATCAGTTTGAAGAGTGATGATGTTAATGCTATTGATCGGAAACTCGTTGGGTTTTGGGTATCCTTGCCTGGCTTCCGAATTTGAATCATAATAGTTTCACGCCAGTTGAATGGGAAGTTGCCATTGGCCCAGAGTGAGTTCAGGGTCTTCGGCATAGCAGTAAGTGCACGCGATGGAATATACTTAAGCATGTCGCCATGCATTCTGTCGGGACCTTCAGAAACGCTTCGAAAGATTCCAATGGCAGAACGCAACTCATCCATGGTAAAAGGTTTGTTTTAGCATAACGGTGACCGGGTGGGTGACGTCACGGCCGCCAGCCCGTAGTGCTGGCAGGAGGCTGAGCTGAACTTGCCATGATCACATGCAGTCGGTAGTGTTTAGCTCATGAGCGGGTGTAACGGACGCTTCGTGATCACATGCAGTCGGCAGTGTTCAGCTCATGAGCGGGTGTAACAGACGCTATGTGACCACACAGTCGGTAGGAGTGGCGCATGAATGAACGACCAAACCTGTGCCGCAGGCAGCGCTGGGTCCGGCCGGTTGGCCGGCTATGGCCGGTATTCATAACGATGCCACACATGACGTTATGACCAGGCAGATGCTCGGTCCTGCCATTCGGCTGTGATTGGTAGCATGAATTCGTACCGTATCCGTGTGATGCCTTGAAATTGGCGCCGGTGGAGCATAGGAACACAGACATAATACGTAACTATTGGTGAATGGAGTCCAGCAAACGAGCCTGCAATGGCTGCAAACTCAGATTATCACGTCGACCGATCTCATGGCACCTTGTGGGCGAGATCAACTGCTATATGAGTGGATATGGCCATTCAAAGTACACCCAATTGCAAATACCACCAGATTTGGAATGTTTTAGGCCCGAGGATGGCTTCCAGTTCGTACCGTCTGAAGAAAATGCACAGAATTACTGGGGAAAAGAATGGGTAGGCCGTTTTTATCATGTTTATCCTGGGACGCACAGTTGCATTTTCCGACTTCCGTGGGTTCGCCTGCTGGATATTCTAATCAACATTCAGTGCCAATGCAATATCGAACTGGATTCACAAAAGGCTTGCAAGTGGAGTTTACGAACATACGAAGCTGAACCGAGACCTACCATGGAACAAACTGAAGCAATATACGTAGGCTAGCGTTGTCCACTTTCTGGGAAGCGAACAAGGAATCATTGCATTAAGCTACGTGTGAATTACGGAATGCAGGACAGCAACATCAATATTTTTGCACAGCATCACACCGCCCTCGATATCAAATTGATACTTTCGCCCTAATCATCCCGCCGGCCAGAAAGACCGAAGCTTATTCTTATTACCTGACCACTTTGTAAACGTATTTCAACATACACCAAAGCATTCCCAAAAGACGACCGACAGAAGGGATTCAAGCTTTAAAGCACCGTGACTTTCGTGAATTGCTTATTCAAGGACAAAAGTGCGTTGCACAATTGTGGAGGGGTGCATATATATTAGGCAGTGGGATACCCCCGAGTGGGGGAGACGGCACTGACAGCGACTGTCAACGCCCCGCCGCCGGCTTTGGCAGTGGCGCCCCGAATATGCAATATGAATGTTTACACTTAATGCAACGTGTAGTCTGTACGCTAAAGACAACATCATATATAATAGTAGTGATGCATGGTGCATATAGATGTCTAAACAAGCTCAATGTTGGAACAAAGCTTAAATGTTGAAATTAGTCAAAACATAATGCCGAACATTTGCGTCAACGCTAAATGAACAGCCAACATCGAACCAACATGTCAACATGTCACCATCGCAATTCGATACTGTGTGCATCGCGAAGTCAAACACTGTCAACCAGAGCGCCGGTCCGGTGGAGGCCTCCACCTACAGGCTTCACGGCTCACACTGATGGCGCATAGTACAAAATATACCAGTAGATGGTGTCGTTAGTGGCGCTGGACGGACGAGGGCCCGAGGAGGAGGGCTATTATTGTTGTTCCATGTTCCGGCCACACGTTGGACAGCGAATCGCGGCAACAAACATATGAACCGTGCCTATTTGTCCGCGAGCACAAGGCATCCCGTCGAGACATGCACCTTACTGCGCTCCACTTCCGTGGAAGTCTGCCAAGTTCAGAAGGAAATAAAAACCATTCGGGCGATTCGGTACAGTGCACTCAATTTTAAGACGCATGCTCCATGCCAAGCAGAAGAGACCGATCGTGGAAATGGTGTTAGAAACTACAGCACACGGGCATTGCAAAACTAACTAATTTAACCGAAATTGGGATCATTCCCCGAATGTGATGCACTATCCTAAATTGTAATATGCTGAATTGTCGAATTGGTGTACGCGCTACACTGTGCCGCAGCCCTTCCTGTTCCACAGTATTGCCACTCAGCTTCCGCCGCATGCAACAGTTCTGGGGAGGGGGAGTTCTCATCAGACCGACTGGTGAGAAGTGGTCTCCCGTCCTCGGGCATCGCAGGCTACGTGGCATGACGTCACAACACCAAGCCGTACGAGGCCCACATATCTGACGCACATATCCCACTGGCCGACCGACCAGTGGATCCGCATACCCTTCAAGCTAGAGTTATCCTGGTGTTATAAATGGCTTCTTTGAATTCCTTATCTGTGACGTAGAGCTTTACAGCATGTGAGGACGCGCCCATAAAGGAAAGCTTTGGAAGAAGATTAATGCATTTCTGAACATTCACGCCCGCATTTCGGAAATGAGCGGATGCAGCTGTGCTATTTCATCTCGTTATTGTCATTATATTGTTCATTCCAAATAATGCAGTATGTGGTGATTCATAAACTGCTCGACCAGGGCCTACATGCCAACTGGATACAAGTATTGTCTGCTGCTCACCGGCAGACGGAGGCTGGTACAACATACAGGCTTAAACATGAATAAGCCGTCATAAGATAGAATGAATCTAAATCGCCATGCTATTGACAACATTATACAAAATACGACCACCATTGGTGTGGCGGAGTTGTTTTATGGCGCGTCAACTGCGCTAGTCATTTTGTGACCATGCGGCCACAATACATAACTTATTGTCACAAGCATACGAGTGACGTCGTCAACGGATGTTCTCTATAGACAATTTTTATTTGAATGATTGAACATAATTAACTCGTATATATATACACACACACATATATATATATAGATCTTATTATCAATATAAATACATTCGTCTACGTTAGCTCTTAGAGAAAAACAGCACCGAAGGAAACAAATACTGCCTTTTTGAAACCACTTCCGGCGACTTAAGCATGTTACATTATGAATATAATGTATATAACAATGACATCATATGACGTCAGTGACATCATTACCGGTCAATATCGCAAATGGATATGGAACGCAAATGTGGCTCTCCATGACCAGGGTTTTCTAACGATGTTCTGCATTTATCCTCGCCTACATTGCTAGGATGTTGGTGGGCTGCCGTCTCTAACAGCCTTCCCTTAGAAATATAAGCAGGTTACGGATGGCAGGTCACAAGGTCATTCAGTGAAAATGAAATCAAATGAGACATAACGCAATATTTGTTCTTCTTGTTCAAAACTGTACGGATTATTGTAGTTGCAATGCTGTCTTATGGACATATCAGAAATGAAAAACACTTGCAGGATGATCTTTTAAAAATGTCAGAACGTACCTGAGGCGGACATAGGATACGATATAACATAGGATAGAACTTAGGACAGAGGACATAAACTTCTAAACAGTTTGTCTGACGGAACTCAAGCTTCTACAGCTGGATTCGGACCCAAAGACAACCCTGTCGGCTCATTTTCATTCACACTGAAACCACTATGATGCTAAATTGTCATTTTACTGGTCGAATTGTCCTGAAATGTTCCCTGTGTCTAATGTTTTCAATTTGCCAATTTGCAAGGGTTCAAACCGGAGCCAGTCAGCAGCCCTGACAGCATCGTGACACTTACTGCAGCTGCGAGAGTCCGTGCACCCATTCCTCGGTGGTGAAGAAACCCATGTTCTTGGCGTTCATCTTCCACGCGATGATCAGCATGACAATGTTCTCCGGATCCACCCGAATATCGCGGCAGAATTGCTCCATCCCCTCCGGCCCTGCCCGGTCGGTTCAGGCCACGGAACATCAGGCTCCATCGCAAAATCGCCGCCACACATACAGACGCTCAAAGAAACCAGCTCAACTGCACCAAACCTGGTGAAGCGCACACCAAGTGAGGTCAAAAGAAACCAGCTCAACTGCACCAAACCTGGTGAGGCGCAGACCAAGTGAGGTCAAAAGTTTGCCAGACTCCTCCGTCCCCGTCCGGTCGAGGTCAAGTCGGGTCGGATCGGGTAGGGTCCAGGTCAGGTAAGGTTAGGTGAGAGGTTGGCCCGATTTGCCAGTCCTGTCAGGACCCGAGTTGTCCAGGCGTGTTCGAGCTAGAGAGCTACTAGAAGTTATACATAGCAACCTCTGGAAATGCTGTCTAAAACCTGCTGATCCCTCACCCCGCTTGAGTCTCCAGTCGAACATGCACGCTGGATAACAGATTTTGACTCCTACTCCCTCCCCGATATACCTCTGAAACTACTTAATAGATTCCAATAACGCAAGCGGCAATGGATAGCGCTGCACCAGGCAACTAAAAAATGTGAACTATTGATATTATAAGTAATAAATTAGGCCACAAGTCAGATCGAACGCAAATAGAGCATGCTTATCGTGCTGTTGGAAGCTAAAGACAACATATTTTCTGTTACTAAACCGCATTGCAGGACCAAAGAAAGTTCCCTGTGCCTCAAATTACAGTACCGTTGAGGCTAAGGTCGAGGCTAAGGTGAAGAAAGGTCAACATTTCCCATCAAAGTTATGAAGTCGTGCGATACATGTTACAGAGATCTCTGCAACAGTCCCGGCAAATTACAAAGGTTTACTGTAGATATGATGTGCCGTACTGATGTGCAGAAGGTTGTAGAAAGATGGTGTAGCGAAGATGCAATGTAATCCTTCCTACCTGAAAGAAGGTCCACATTACATCTTTGTTCCGAAGGGCCTCACAATATCTAGTGTAAGCTATAGACATAATGCTAAATGTGGGTGATTCAGGGGTTTCTCAGGATGCCCAGACCCGAACTCGTAAAAACCCGGTGTTTTCACCCGTATCTTTGGTGTGAATATTAGCCATTGCCAACAGGTGAAAAGGCACCTGGGATAGGAACACCTCCAATACAAATATCATGAGAACCGCACAATAAAACGTTCCATGTCAGCCGGCTATCTTCTATATTTGGGCAGGGAAAAGTCAGTAACATATTTCAATACTGACGTAAGATTGCACATCCATGTCCACAGGATGTACATTCTCTATAATATATCTTGCGTTTTTCAACCACAAAATAGTGACCACATAACAGTACAAACGTTGTTTGTAACTCGATTATTTTTGACAGTTACGTATTATCTTACCCCTCTCCTAGCGTTCATTTGCGCACACGGAACATGAATTAATCGTACATATTGAGTTTTACGAACAATCAATGTTGTCTGGAAGATAGGCTGAAAATCACACGGTTTGATGTCACTAAGACGTATTTTCCACTTGAGTGATCGGAACAATTTTCCGTTGGTTAAACCTTGCATGATTGATGTAATGATAGGACTTGAAAGTTTGTATCGGCATCAATAAGTTTTTTTCTTCAGGTGTCTGGAACATTAATCAATAGGCAGATTATGCCCTCCCTCAGCACGGCGTGGGCGAAATTAGCGTACGAAGGTTCAAATCCGGACCATCGTACAGAAGCGCTCACGGCAGGTGTCCGCAGGGCAAAAGCAATATCACAAAAGAATAACGAGGCGATTCGACAGAACGAGGGTAACAGAACAGACAGATAGATATAGATAAATAGATAGATAGAGATAGAGATAGATAGAGTTAGAAATAGATAGAGATAGAGAGAGAGGAGAGAGAGGAGAGGAGAGGAGAGAGGAGAGAGGAGAGAGAAGAGGAGAGATATAAATAAAGAGAGATAGAGAGAGATGTAGAGTGGCAGGGGAGGGAAGGGGAGGGAAGGGAAGTTGATGGAAGGGGAGGGGAGGGAAGGGGAGGGGAAGGAAGGGAAGGGAAGGTAATGGAAGGGGATGGAAGGGGATGGAAGGGGAGGGAAAGGGGATGGGACGGGACGGGACGGAACTGGACGGGAGGGGAGGGGAAGAGGGGAGGGGAAGATGGGAAGAAAGAGAGGGGAGAGAGAGGAGGGAAGGGGTGAAGAATGGAATAGAAAGGGGAACAAACAAGAATGGAGAGAATCTATAATGTGTACATGGGAAGAGACAGGGAGTGAGAACTTAGTGGGCAAAGCAATTGGAAGCAGGATTAATGGTACCTGGGAGAAATGGGAAGGAAGGTGAACGGTAAATATGAAGGAAAAAAACGAAAACAATGTCAATAAATATCGAATTCCAGTGACGATAGTGGAAGAGTAGACGGGAGCTGACTGACTATCGTCGCTTTAGCGACCGCACTGATAACTTCTTGCCGCAAAGAAGGAAAGGGAAGGTACTCACCCAGTAAATCTGGCTCGTCGGCAGTGGTATACTCTCGAAACCACTCCAAACACATCTTCTCGCTGAAGCCAGCCATGCGGCGTGCCGCGCTGTAATCAGCAGCTGTCCGTCAGGCCCCGTCATAGTCAATGGCGACATGGCACTACAATCGAACCGTACACGCCAGCGGAATGCGCCCAGCATCACTGCCGTACAGCAATACGCGCCAGAGGGATGCGCCCACCATCACTGTCATACAGCAATACACACCAGCAGAATACGCCCACCATCACTGTCATACAGCAATATACGTCAGCGCAACACGCCCACCATCACTGTCATACAGCAATACACACCCACCATCACTGTCATACAGCAATACACACCAGCAGAATACGCCCACCATCACTGTCATACAGCAATACACACCAGCGGAATACGCCCACCATTACTGTCATACAGCAATATACGTCAGCGCAACACGCCCACCATCACTGTCATACAGCAATACACACCCACCATCACTGTCATACAGCAATGCACGCCCACCATCACTGTCATACAGCAATATACGTCAGCGGAACACGCCCACCATCACTGTCATACAGCAATACAGTGTCTTAAAGTCGCTTTTTCAGTGCCTGTGCGGATGAAAAACAAAATCACTCTGAGATAGTGAAAGACGAAAAATGTTGAATAGATGCATCATGATGAAAACCCAGATTGCGTCATCATACTAATAAAATAAACACATGGCCAGAGTAGCAAACATAATCATACAAATTTGGACAAACTGTATGTTGCGTCCACTCTTCCTGAACCACATTGTTGAGGTCAGTACCTTCACATGCTTCTCATTTTGCTTCTTCCTTTCTTTATTGAGTTCATGAATGTGGCGAGGTGCTTGAAATGGAACAGGTAATTTCATTGTTTGGTACTTCTTCACATTAATCTTGCCACACATGGCGGAAGGACACCTGTGCACCACCCTATCAAAGACCTGCATTGCATGTTATACTTGGACGTGTTCGTTTCACCTGTACATGCCGGGTCCTTGATGGCTGTGGTTTTCCTCAATGTGTATGATGGCAGACCGTGATGCGTGCAAAGGTACAAAGGTAAATGCGAAGTAATTCACTGTTCCGTCCCTTGGAGAAGATAAATGTCGCGCATCTAGGACCTGCCACTTAAACCTGCATGTACAACGTGGATGCTGGCTTCACCCAAATGTCATGAGCTGCATGTGGGTGCATTTGATTGGTTGGCATTGTGTTGCAGGTACCATCTACCTTTGCCACTGCTTCGCTGACCAGTCCTCATCATGCAGACCTGATCACGAAGCCTACATCCCTGGGTGGCGATGCTGCCCTATGCAATCCAGATAACTGTCATCATACCTGTGACCTGTCACGTCCTCAAATGCTGAACCAGTTCCCGCAGAACGACCTTATCACCAGTTCAGGGTGTGTTTGACAGCACTTTCGAATCATCTGCATATTTCTGCGTCTGCTTTTCGGCTGTAACTAGAGCGTAACTACGCTAATGTCGCTAATACTGACACTGCTTTTGTTTTGCTTTTTGTGATGTGTTCATGTCCTTGGTCATTTGGTCTCAAGGGAGCATCATCTCTGGTGAAGGCCATGCCGCAACTCGACCAAACAGCTGGACTTTGTAAATAAATAATACAGCATACCATCAACATTTAATATAAGAGTGAAATGAGGCATCTGAACAGTTAGCACTGACGCCATCAAAGGAAGCACTAACCAAGCCAATTACAACTTTTAATTGTGCATGGCTGAACTTCGAATCGATATGATCGCTAGCGTGACTGGATAGTTTCTACCAATACCAGTCAACAGCGAAACCAAAATCGTACTACCTCACGGAGATAATTATTTTGCATATCCCCAATGCGACTTGGAATCGTTGAAATGAAGCAACAGCTTCTCTTGTGTTCGTCAATCGTTCCACGTTCTCTCAACGCCAATGATGTAGTACACACTCGGAACATAAAATATGAGTCTTATTGCGTCGACAACCATAACCGTTCAAGTCTGAGTGATACAATCGCTGAAAAACTATAATACCATGCATTAGGGAAGGTCGGTAAAACGCCCCACCATGCAAACATACTTTCTCACGCTCTTCTGGTATTAATGCAAGGGCAGAAAGCGCGGGCTTGACACGCCGGCACACGCGCTTTAGCATGAATGAATACATGCGAAAACAATTAAACTGGTCTGCTTGAAGGGGCACATACTCATGTACAACATGGTTGCTGTTGGTGCAGTTGTAGTGTGCAAATATTCATTTTTCATTAGGTGGGAGATGTCGAAAACGAAAGAGCAAGATGTAAAAAAATAAAACAAGGATGTCGAATTTCACTGCGAAAGGTACATAAATTTCGTGTTACAAACTTTTCCTCGATATTTTAACATAATCAACAAAGCTCCCTGCAGTTGTAACGCATGTATGTACAATACCGCTGTCCTTAATTTCTAACCTTTCCAGATTGCATCCTGAAGAAGGTATCCCGGTGGTGCAACCGATTATGGAGCCCTTCACTATCTGGAGCTGTCCTGGTCCTGGATCCCATCCTGGGCTGAAGAGTACCTCGAGGGAAAAACTAAGCATATCGCCAAGCGAAGGGAATGCAGATGTCATTCCCATAGGAAGCAGCATGGCGTATGCAGTCCGTCACCTCAAGCATTATTAGATCTTGTCACGATAAAAGCTATCATGCACTCTTTTCACTCGTGTCATATTCATGTAATCCATTTGGGTAACTCCAATGTTTGTGTGCTTTTCCAATGCACGCGATTTTAAATCGGCGTTGGTTGCCTATTATATCGACATTGCCATTGACTTCCAGCTCATGCTTGCATGTGGAAACTAAATACACTTGTGTTGGAACACCGCTTCCCTTTGTACATTGTGCTCCTTTCTAGGGTTCCAGATAACAAGACCTGCATGAAATGCACATTAAATATATCAGGTTACTAATCCAGTTCCGACCAAGCTGGAGGTCACGATAATGCGACCATGCATGACGCACACACATGTAGCTGTGAAGATTTTATTGCACTTGCTGAAAACCACAATAGCAAAAACTTGAGTATTTCAACTGAAACAAACGCAAAATGCATCAAGCACCGCATCACAGTCAGGATGGAGGAATGCTTTCCCGGGCCTTAGTAAGGATATCATTGGCGATGAAGAATATAGAGACATCCTTCTATAACTGGAGCATTTCATACAAAAAAGCGATGAATGCACACAACAAACGATGGATTCTTAGCACCTTAGCACTAAGCACTAGGTAAAATTGGCAGACAGTCCAGTATCCACTTTTTGGCGGTACACCCACATCTCCGTTGAACACCTGAAGACAGGCAATGCCAGTCGGCTTTTGTTGAGTTAGTGAGTTAATAGGGCTTTAGGGCGCATCGACTTCATTGGTCATGTAGCGGCCATCGGCTTTTGTTGAATATACCACGCGCGGCACTTGGAGACTGCGGCGGCGCGCATGCTAACGTATTGTCGCAGCGCGCCGACTCCTCTTCACAGTACTGAGTACCGTCGGCTGTGGCGCAGTCGCCTTCACCGGTCACCGGATTGGCGCAATGTGAGTCGAATCGACTCTGGAAGCGGTGCAGCCGCTTCAGCTGCCAGCCGCCAGCGGCAGCTCGGGCAGTCTCCTGGGCCCAAGCCATGATAAGCACGGGCCGCGGGTGCGCCGGTCGCTGATTAACGCCGGCTGGTTAATTGTTATACAGTCCACCACCGCCAGCCACACAACGCCGAGTTTGCCACCGTGACCTCCGTCGAATGACTACCCGCACCAGCATATATACACACATACTCTAGAACCTGGGAGGTGTCGGTCCGTCCAGGCATTAACTGGTCCGGACTGACAGGAGTCGGACGCTGGCTTCTACGGGCAGGCATAACCCGCTATGTCTGCATCCGCTCGCTGTGCATCGGTCTGATAAAGGCGACCATTAACAGTGCTAGCTGGATTGTCAGCCAATTCGTTCATCGTTTCAATGGTTGTTAGGCTGGTCTTCGCACTCTCATCGTAGGCAAATTGCTAAATAATTTACCACAGCTTCCGACCTTTGATCATCACACGTATTGAATGCAAAGGAAGGCATAATGTAGTGACGCCAGAGTTCAGTACACACGAGCCTCATGAACTTGAAGAGAATGACCATTCGTTATACATCGTCCAAATGTCTAATTTGAACATACAAATCGTTGTGTTCCAACTAAATGCGGTTAAATAATTCCTTACAATACGACAGTCACGATGCCCACGTAAGACCGTGACTGAGTCGTCGATAGCAAGGACATCAGTCGAGGAACGATTATCGATTAGTTTAAAAAAAACAGCCAGAATCACATTCACACAACTCACTCGACACCAGGAACGATGGATTGCAAACCTTGGTACACAAAGGAAAACCTATCACCTGCTTCCCCAGGCTCCATATTCCGGGCCTCGACCACCCAGCTTCATGAGCATGTACCCCAAACTACTCGTATCGCATGACACCCATGCGTGTAATGCGAACCACATCAAGGAACATTCGTATCTCATAAAATCAGCACGTGGTGGCCCACATGTGTGCCGTTGCTGGATTACAAACGATCTGGATTCAAGTAGAGGAGGGATAGGAGGGGTAGACGACTGAAGGACATCGGTTGACACTCAAGTCGGTCCAAGCTCCAAGGCCCGGTGAGGCGGTACGTTTAACACGTTTTACGCGCTGATCGAGCTTCACACCAGCGTGCAGTATGCTCCAGGGTCCAGTCCGTAGGGCTACATTTAGTGTGCATAATATACGCAGCGTAGACCGACGGACTGTCGTATTCGGTCATGTACAGCAGGAGCAGCCGCAGGCCCTCCGCATCAGTGCATGGTTGTAAGGCACAAGTTCAGCCATCAAACGGCGTAAGCGTTGGCCAACCACTCAGCACCCTGGTGACCATCACCAGACGCTATCCGTGTGCACCAGCACCAGAAACCCCGCCTATTCCAGGAACATTGCAACGGTCTGGTAGCAGCGCAATGCTCAACGCTGTCCGGGTGGTTAGCGTGGACAGCATAGTACATGGCCCTTTTAACATTTTCGCCTCAGTTCCCATGACAAGACATGTCATCACACACAGCTTGATCGATGTCAAAAGGAAGTAAAACAACAAGCAGCAATGTGTTTGCATCCAACAGTACACTGGAGAGTCAAATTTTGTATTTACCTTGGTACTGGCATACTGTATTGCCTTTTTCAATTAGCATGTTTATGTATCTCTTTCTCAGTCATCTTTCGGTGTTTTTTTCTCGGATCTAGATGGAAATGTACAATTTCTTATAAAGGTGGGAGGACACAGGATATTCAAAGACCATCAGTGGCAGGTAGTGACAAAATCAAACACATCGTGGTAGCAAGCTTCTGTTAATCACCGGTAGCCGGAAATCGCAGTTCAATATGATGGTAGTCGGCATGGCGGAATCGCAATATGAGATGCTATGCTGGCATGTACCGATTGTATCGGTTGATTCCCGCCACAGCACTCCACAACACGAGTGTTCCACAAGGTAGTCTATGCGACGCGCGACACTTGGTGACTGCGACGGTGCGCACGCTAACGTATTGTCGCAGCGCGCCGACTTCACAGTACTGAGTACCGTCGGCTGTGGCGCAGTCGCCTTCACCGGTCACCAGATTGGCGCAATGTGAGTCGAATCGACTCTGGAAGCGGTGCAGCTGCTTCAGCTGCCGGCCGCCAGCGGCAGCTCGGGCAGTCTCCTGGGCCCACGCCATGATAAGCACGAGCCGCAGGTGCGCCGGTCGCTGGTCAACGCCAGCTGGTTACTTGTTGCACAGTCCACCACCGCCAGCCACACAACGCCGAGTTTGAACTACGGCGTGTTACACTGGAACGACCAGCGAGGCGAAACCGGCATACAGCTGTGTCGTATTTAGATCTGTGTAACGAAGATACGTCGTCAAAGAACATTGAATATTATTACCAAAGCAAGGAATTTCCTCTTCCGGAATCCTACCCTTTGGGAACAACCTTGAAAGTACCTTTAGCAATTAACACAATACTCCGGGGCTTACCAACTATACACATTGACATCCATGGGACACGATTACTTGACGAAGCACATGCAGTGACAAGACAATGGGAATGTATGAATCATGAACAGTACCAAATGTGCACGCATATTATAGCTACCAAGTTTGGCTGAAAAGTTTGGCACATATCGTGGGAGCCCACATGTTCACACCGGATAGGGTAAGCGGCTGTGTATCTGCGACCCGCCACGTTCAACAATCCGCGATATCGTATGCCCAATGTATGGACGCAAAGCAAGACTTGGGTTTATGTTATAACACAAATAGCTTAACATCTACATCCTCTTTCCTTCCCATCACACATGTTTATTACAGGACAGCCCATAAGGAGTTATTCATTTTCCCGGGCGAAAAGGCAAAACACACGGAACGCGGAACTCAAGAGCAATCCCCGTGCAATCGCGACCATTAAACCGGGACTGAGAGAATGGCCATCGTCACAGCGTAACACAGGAAGGAGGCGGCACAGTCGACTGCATGTTTGTCACTGCTATGATGTTTGTCACTGCTGCATGTTTGTCACTGCATTGCCATCTGCTATGCAGAAGCGAGCCGATGTGATGCTCTCGCCAATTAGTGTGCGTGGGTGAATTTGGCTAGTCTGTCACCGTGCAGTGACATTGGCCCTTTTATGATAGTCTTATTCTCGTGTAGAGGTTATGATTGGAACGCATGAGACATGTTAGGACTGCTGATAGGTTGCTGACATTACGAGGCATGGTGGATAGTGAGTTTCCAATTGTGAATAATGGTGAGCATTTTCACTTCCTGCCGGAAAAAGGATTTAACGCTACCTTTAAAAAATATCATGCTATATCAACAAAGCATTGATCGACTGAAGAAAAAAAGATCGTTGTATGCTCCACAAGCCTGAAATGCACATATCACCAAAGCGAAGCCACAGGCCATTGGAACCGGGTGACTAAAGCGTGAGTTTTGGATGAAGCCTCACAAAATTTCTGGCTTCCCAGATCAGCCAGCAACCAGTCCGTGTCGGGGTTTGGTAGAGCCATATGACCTAGCTGCTACATGCGTGGAATAAATCGCCGAAACAAAACAAAAAATTGCCCGACAGGCATCGCATACGCAAGGTTGCAAAATTTATGGATGCTTCGCACTCAGAACATTATCCTCCATAGAAAATCAGCCTCATTTTTCTATATTTGCAGCTTCAGTGGAACTGTTTGACAAAAAACTATAACTATCCAGTGACAGTGCTCAAGATTCATTAGAAATGCAAGTTGAGCTTCTGATATCATAGGTCTGAAGGGGATGAGTAGTCTGGGACTAAGCTGCTCGTCTCACAATCGAAAGATTGTGGGTTCGAGTCTTACCTGTTGCTACTCTTCGCTCGCGACCAATCGGCGTGAGATTGGCGACGCTACATGACTCAACTGTCGAAGTGTCGTAAAACCAATAACCACCACCACCACCACCACTGCTTCACAAGTTTGAAGAAAAAATATATCCGTATTCCAGTACCCAACAGTAGTCCTCTGCTTCCAGAATTGCAAAGTACAAATCTAACCCTGAGCACAGGATATTCTGCTGATGATACAGTTGTGATACCTATGTATTTCGTATATGGTGACGTAGGTCATGAGACCGTGCGGTGACAGCAAACCCATTGGCCAGCTTGCACACTGATATAATCACCATAGAGACATTTTGAGGGCAAGTTTGAATATCTGAAGCATTCTAGTTCCAACCAATATCAAGTTATAACCACCAGTAGCAAGCTCAAAGCCGACAACTGGCGGGATTACCGGGTCCACCCGCGACCAAGTGGCACGAGAGGCTTGCAATGCTACATGTCTGAGCAGTTGAATGCGTCGTTAGAGAACCCAAAGATCCTATTCATCACTAACGAGTTATGGTTAATTCATAGGTTATTTAGTCTTCCGGGCATTTCAACTGAATTGGGATTACAGTGCCCACCAAGCTCAGTCCGAAAGTGTTAAATATAGACAACAATGCACTAAGGCAAAAGAAGTGTCATATTTAATAAACCCTTTGTTAGGCTGTACAACAAAGATGGTGAAACGCCGGCCAGAATGAGCTCACGACATGCCAACGTCTGTTGCTTGTGTAACCGTTTCACACCGCATCACAGCCAGAACTGCTACGACGTCAACGTGAAATGCTTCGAATTAAATAACTGAACTTTACTGAAGTCGCTATATGATAAGTTGCAGAATTGTGCATGAATTATAAATATGCATAACAGGTGCATACCATGTCAGCATACTGATAGCCTCTGATGTTGTGAATTGCACAGCTACGGTGCACTATCAACCAGGCATTGGATGACTGCCCCCAGGATAGCAGTAGTAAGGAGTCAGTGCTAGTCATAGGAGACTCTCGTGTGCGATATTTAGAGCGGGTATTTTGTACAGGTAGGAGGGACAGGAGGTACATCACCAGGCCTGGTGCCAAGGTGAAGGACCTGGTACCTGCGGTGGCACAGGTCACCAGTGATCACCAGTTTAACACAGCCATAGTGCATGTAGGGGTAAATAACATAGGTCAGACTAGGAGTGAGGCGCTTCTGCGGGAGTACAGGGCCCTTCTGGCCACCCTGAAGGGTACCAATAGAGTCATTGTAACAGCAATTTTGCCTAGGGCTAGAGCCTCCCCTGAGTGGAGCTCTAGGGCACTGGCAGCTAACTCCAGGGTAGGAAAGCTCTGCCATGAGCTAGGTTTTACATTTGTAGACGAGTGGAGCAGGTTTTATACATCGTGGGACCTCTATCAGAGGGATGGCCTGCACTTTTCTGAGAAGGGGGTCCATGTGTTAGGCAAAGTATACGAGCATGTCCTTCAGGGAAACTAGGAAATTGGGTGGGGAGGGATGAAATTGCATTGCCAACTCAGGAATATTCCAATAGTGTCAGCCAAGGCAATAGAACCTCAAAGTCTGCAAATAGGGACAGCAGCAACTCAAGGGGACAGAGTTATAGTTCATCTAGTGATAAAAGAACTCCTCAACATGAAAAAGCCAAAGGTGGTTATGGAGCATTTGTTAAGTGTATGATGTTTAATGCTCAGAGTATCCGTTCCAAATTTGATGAGTTCAAGTGTTATGTTGCTGAGGAGGAACCGGATTTTGTTTGCATTACGGAGGCATGGGTCAGTGAAGGGTATTTTGGAGATAACTTACAGGACTATGAGATCCAGGGATACAATATGTTTTCGTGCAATAGGGGTCCAGCAATGAAAGTGGGTGGTGTAATGCTCTATATGAATAGCTTATTCAGTTCTCAAAAAGTAGCAGGTGGGGATAAAAATGTGTCTGTGGAGTCCATTTGGCTTGATGTCACTGTGGGAAAAGGCAACAGCAATACTCTTAGGATAGGAGCTTTCTACCGATCAGGAACCCTGCCACATTCTCAGCAACTGGAGCTTGACAAGGTGATTTGTGAGGAAATCAGTAGAAACTTTAAGAGGAAGTGCCTTATTCTCGGTGACTTTAATATAAAAGGTTATGAAAATGCTGGTGTTGGCACCCCATCATGCAAAGTGTTTAGGAAATGCCTTGAAGAGGACCTGTTCTTACACCAGTTTGTATCGGAACCTACCAGGCATGGTTCATTCTTGGACCTTGTATTCTCGGATTTAAGTGACTTGGTTCAAGACTTGACTGTAGGCGAAACTCTGGGAAAAAGTGACCATAACATAATTAGATTCAAGGCACATGTAGGGGAAATTATCAAGGATAATTTGGTAAAGGTTACAAATTTCCACAGAGCAGACTTTAACGGCATGAGAGCGGCTTTAAGTGCCATCAGATGGGAAGAAGAATTCTCCAATTTAAATGCCTGTGAAATGTGGGAAAAGTTCAAATCTTACTTGAAGGAAACTGATGATATTTATGCTAGGGTGTTGCAGGAAACTGAAAAGGAACTGGCATTTCCACTTAGTATCATATTTTGTAGATCAGTTTCACAAAATGAAATTCCAACCGATTGGAAAAGGGCAAATGTAGTTCCTATTTTCAAGAAAGGAGAAAGAGGGAAAGTTGAAAACTATTGGCCAATAAGTCTCACATCCCTAGTCTGCAAGGTACTCGAATCAATTATCAAGGATAGAATAGTTAGTTATCTGGATGGTAGCAGATTGATTCAAAATACTCAACATGGGTTTAGAAAAGGACGATCGTGTCACACAAACCTCTTGGACTTTTTGAACTTCGCCACAGAACAATTTGATCAGGGAAATCAGGTTGACGTAGCATATCTTGACTTTAGTAAGGCCTTTGACAAGGTACCCCATAAACGGTTAATGATACAGCTTCAGTCCCATGGTATTGCAGGTAGCATCTTAAAATGGATAGAGTTGTGGCTTTCAGATAGACAGCAAAGAGTGATGCTAAATGGTACAAAGTCATCATGGCAAAATGTTCTTAGTGGAGTCCCCCAGGGGTCAGTACTAGGGCCATTACTCTTCATTAGATTGGTAAATAACATTGAAAGTGGCCTAAGCAGTAAAGTTTTGAAATTTGTGGATGATTTGAAGGTCTTTAGCGCAATAACAGGTCAGGATGAGCATATCTCGCTGCAAAAAGACTTAGACGAACTTGTGAAGTGGTCCGAAGAATGGCAAATGAAATTTAACTTTGATAAGTGCAAAATCATGCATGTAGGTAAGCAGCATATGAAGGCTCCATACTTGATGGGTGGCCAAGTGCTATCAGTGACTCAACAGGAGAAGGATTTAGGTGTTATTCTAAACACAAAACAAAACAGATTTGGTGGGCAACTGGTTCAGGGTACAGAGTGCAACCAAGAAGGGCCCTTGTGGCTCATAGTTGCACTAATCTTTTATGTCTTTATGTCTAATTGGTTGTTCCTGAACTTGGGAGTGCTTGGTAATGACTTAAGCATACTTGATACTTGAATCGATACTCCAATGCCAAATGGTATGCATTTAGCAACGATTGTCTTCAAGAGTTTAGAGTTATATGCAAACGCCGATACTCCGAAAACATTAAGTTTTGTCATTTTCGAAAGCTATCTATGTGGTGCTATCATTAAACATATGCACGTCACCTACTCTCTGATATAGCATATCACTGCATGAGCTGTGATTTATGTAAAACAATATTTAAATGTAGAGCATAAGTAGCAAATACTTGGAACTGATAAAGATAGAGAATTAAATTAAGTTGCAAACGCACGCTGAATTAAAACATTTATTCATGATATGCAAATATGATAGCAACTAGGCAACTTCGTAATCGTAACTCCCATGAATCGGGCATTTCCAAAGTACGAGCATTAATTCCCTATTACTGCATTTTTATTTGAAGCTTTGAGAAAGTCGGCACGCTGTGTCAAAGGTCAGAACAAAGAGACACAGCCAATTCGACTTCAGGAAACCTATTGCCATATTAAATAGAACGGGTATACAAGTGGAAATTCACTTCGTGCACTTCGTACAGCATAGGTACCAACAGATTTTGCAACAATTTGTGGGATTACAAAGCTTGAAACGGGGGCAAGCACGGTGGGCCTCATCATACGTCCGCGAGGGCGTTTTACGAGGGCGTCGGTAGCCCAGTGGTTAAGCTGAGCGTCTGGCACCCCGGTAGTACGGGGTTCGACTCCCCGCGATGCCCGCCCTTCCTGCTAGGGTGAGAGGCAGGCTACGCCTTATGGCCTTATGGCCTCAGCTGCTGAGTGCGTCGTAAAGCCACAATCCAATCCGATCGCGTCTTACTGGCTCTGTCGATGCCTGGTACGAATAATGTTACTATTTCGAATTAATATATGACTAGTATATTTATATTAGAGTGAAACGATTAAAATTTCTAGTTTGGCAGGAAATGCCGAATTTTTTGGGTCGCTTGAGGCCAAGGAGATGGCAACTTCAAAGTAGGACAATTTTAGCTAATAGATGCGAATAACCAGTTTTAACAAGCAGTTTTAATTATAATTTTATATCAAGCCTCAAACTGACAAAGCAATACAATGGCATGGTTTTCTGAGCCCTGCTAGAGAGAAACCGGTTGGGCTGTGCAATATGACCATTAAAGTATGTTCGCCGTTGTTCAAAAACAAATGAAGAAACAACGAATGGGTTATATCTGACAGGTCATAACATTGATACACGTACAGCGAATATCAAGCCACTAGTTTCCACGAAGGAAGTTCATTTGCACCAACGTTTCGCTTGCCAGAAAGTGCTTTTAATTCCGCCTGAAAGTTTCAGGCTAGGGCGGGGTGGGAGGAATAGTCCTGTATTTTTTTCTCGTCCAGGACATTACCGTCAGGAGAATATTATTCACTCTTCATGCAAAGTTGAATGGGGTTGTCTGACATTGACAATAAATTTGTTCTTCGCTAACACAAAATACTCACTGGAAAGTACTAAATGGGGCTTCTGATCTGATAAAGACGAAATGAAACTTATGGCCAAGGTTGGATGACTCGAACAATTTTCCAATAGCTTATACATAGACGTAGATTACAATGTAGAAATCCACCCCTGGGCTGGGGGGACGAGTACAACTTAGCCTAGGGGTAAGTTGCCCGTCTCATAATAAAAAGGTTGTGGGTTCGAGTCTCACCTGTCGCTACTCTTCGCCCGCGACCAATAGGCGTGAGAGATTAGCGACGCTACATGGCTCAACGGTCGATGTGTCGTAAAAATCAATGACCACTAGGCTAGGTCAGAAGAGCAGACCCTAAGCGAACATACACTTCAGTTTCTGTGGTTCTTTATTCATTCTTTATACGGTTATGGATTGACCATCGCTAGTTTTTTTCGTTGCCGTTCTGTGGCCCAATCTTTGCCACCTGGCGGCCACTGCCTGGGCAGGGAATGCCAGCAGTGGCACAGCATTCTCTATGATGAACACCTCCTTCTTGGCCCTATCCTTGCCGTCATGCTTCAGGTGGTCAAACTTGCCCTCAAAGCGGTCCTCGCTCACACGTTTAGCGGTTTTACCCACGCGTTCGGTATCGGATTGGGACCTGGACATGATGAGACAGATCTCAGCCACTTCTACAATATCTGGGATGTTCTTGTGAAGGCCGGTCTTAACGTCCTGGAAACTTCTGAGGACGTTTTCGGGACGCCAAGACCGAACTTTTGAAACGGGGTCTGAAGGCAACCAGATTTTGCTGAAGACCTGGTCGCCATACCGGGCCCTGATCCGTTTCTTTAACACGCGCCCTGGAGGGGGGGGGCGAAATCCGCCCACCCCTCCGGTTTTTCGTAGATAACTCCAGATTTTACTGGCCGATATGTGCCATTGTTTGTGTACCTGCCAATAAATGACCGGCACGTTGTTTAAAGTAAGAAAAAAAATCGACCGAAAATTTTTCGAGTTAGAGGTCGCTAAAGTCAAAAGATTTTCTCAGCGCCAGATCACAAATGTCGTCGCTGATACGCTTCCCGCATAATAGCAAAAAGGAAGTGTTCTTGGCAAAACTAGCGACTTGTTTGATTTACATTGTCATGCTACATTGTTCCAGAGTCATGACAAGTCACCGAGGTCAAGTCAGGTCAAGTTCATAACAGGTTAACACACGCCCTAGAGGGGGTATGGCGAAATCCGCCAATCCTTCTGATTTTTCGTACCTAACTCCATATTGTACCGGCCGATATACACCCAATGTTTCGCGTACCTGCGTAAAAATTACCGGCGCATTGTTTAAAGCAAGAAAATTGGAAATCGGCTGATAAGTATTCAAGTTAGGGGCCGTTAAAGTAAAAACAATTCGCAGCGCCAAACCACAAAAATCGGCGCTTATGCGGTTCCCGCATATTGGCAATAGGAAAGTGTTCTTGACAACTCTAGCGACTTGTTTGATGCATATTGTTATGCTATATAGTTTAAAAGTCGTGTTAGGTCGCCGAGGTCAAGTCAGGTCAAGTTCATTATAGGCTAATGGAACCAAACTTGGTCAACTGGAATGTGTCATAAATGCAAATGACTGCCATGCGATTGATGTCACTTTACATGTTACTCCCTATACATCCCGAAATCTACTGTTTGTCATTGTGTGCTTAAGCATTTCCATACTTTATTCATGTATTTCACTCCTTTATTTGCAAAGCCGATTGTGCCGAGCCGCCCAACGGACCAGTCGAAATGGGAGCCCTGTTCCGGTAACTGGAGCAGGTAATGACCTAATAAAGTTCTCCTATATAGGTGACCTGAGGTCAAATGGCGGATCTGACATGTGTATTGCATCATTAGTAATGTCGAAAACATCATTAACGCCAATTTTGGAGCATTTAAACACAACCACAGCGATCCATAACAATGACAAGCCAAGCCACGCAAAACCAGAAAATTTTGTTATTTTGACCTCATTTGACATTGAAGATAGTGACCTAAGGTCATGAACTTTGCACACAATAGAGTTCAGTATCGTGCCCATCCACCCTGTGAATTTCGTTGCTCTAGCCTTCATAGGAGCTGAGATCGTAGGGGGGGCGGAATCCGCCCCCCCTCTCCAGTGCGCGTTATTTTCAGAGGCCCTCCAGGGCGCGTGTTAAAACATGATATTGCTTCAGCAAGCAGAGACAGTCGGCACCTTGACATGTATCACTGCAGGGGGTGGCGGGGATCGTCACTGGTCGTCAGTCAGGCGTCGAACTAAGTCAGTCAGCTGGGCCTGTCCGTAGTCGCCGTCATCGTCCTCAGAGGCTATCCTGTCCATGTCAAAGGTCTCAGTGATGAGTCGTTCCACGCCAGTCATCCCCAGGTAGCTTGGAGCCAGCCTGAGGACAGCGTTCGCCATGTCGCGGCGCCGCTGGAGCGTCTCCGTCATTATGTCTGGCCTGCTTGTGTCACTGTCGCGTCTCAGGCCGTACCGCTCTGTCACACCGACGGCTGCGTCTCTGAATATGCCAGCCGCGACTCCGGGGCATTCCTTCTCCACTGCACCCGAAAACGTACCATCGGCGATGCGTCCCAGCCTGGCCAGGTACAAGTCGACCTCACGCCTGTCCTGAAAGACTGTGTAGATGGCCGACTGTCCTGCCTTACTGAGGGCTACGGCTAGCGTCATTACGTCTATGATCGTCAGTGAGTTTGTAATGAAAGCCGCACTCTCAAGAGTACGCAGTGCTTTCCGGGCGCCCCCGCTCAGGACGCTTTCACTGGCGATCAAGTCATGCAGAACATTGATCATCGCGGCGCGATTGTGAAGTACTTTTTTAACTGCACTAACGAGGTACTCCACGAATCGCGTCTCCACAAGGCGTTGCAGAGAGAGCCACCTGATCGAGCTGTTCTGCTGCACCTCGCAAATGGCGCTTCAGCAGGGCAGATCCCTGGAACAGCCCGATAACCTGCTGCAAGTCCTCGTATGTCTCCATCCAGGTCACTCCGTCCTCCTTGGTAATTTTCGAAAGTAGAGTTTCTAGCCGGTGGTCTCGATCGTCCAAATGGACGAGAGCATGGCTAAATTCTTTCTGCCAAATACGGCGAAAACCGTTGATCTTGCCGGCATAGACTGCTTCGCAGTCAGTAGAGGACGAAGTGACCTGGACACCTATGTCTTCGTCAGTCAAGCTAAAGTCGTTGCGCAGACAGCTCGCAGCATGACATGTCACACCACGGCCGTCTGCTTCGTGTCGGTCGCGTGTCGTGGTGCTTCCCCGTGGCTGTGTTGTCGTATAGTCCGGCACTGGGTCGTCGTAAGTCCGGATCACGGCTGTGGTTCCGTGAACCACCACGGGGCACCCGTCTGAGTCCAGTGCAGCGTGTGAAAATTGGTTCGCTGACCTGGAGTCGGAGAATAAAAAAAAATTGTATCGGAGCCCTCCAAGAAAAAGAAGATATTCCTGCCCATGGAATCCGAGAATAAAAAAATTGGTCTCGGACCCCCCCCAAAAAAAAAAAAAAAAAACAGCAAAAAACAGAAAGCTACTGGTGTCGGAGCCCAAAAAAGAGATGATGGATAAAAAGCGTACGGGCCGGAAGATACAAATCTAAGTGGTGGAACAACCAGTGTGAAGAATATATATTGAATGTAGTGTGTATTTAGTATACATTAATTCACGTCGCCGAAGTGATGTAAATTTTGCCGGGTCCCTATTTCCCGGTGCTGTCCTGACCAAACTTATAGAATGAATGGTACCATGCATACGGACCAATCATGTATTAGATGGTGCAACTCCAGGGTTCCGTTTTTTAGTTTCCCAAATGATCAGTGGGGAGGTATTATATATATCCTAGCAGGGCTGGCATGCGATATTCATGCCACCAGTTAATGAAAACAAAACATGACTGAGGCCTTCAAACCGTCGCTTGGCACTACGCTTCAACTTACTTTTTGAGGCTGATCGTAGGCTCCACTAAGGCTGCCCGGTTGTTTACATTTGTATTACATTATTACAGTATTTACACAATTTCAAGACCGCTGCTTGACCCCAAATTTATCTCGCCTTTAATAAGATTTCATACGTCAATACGGTGTTACATTTTTCCTTCAGTTATGTGGGAATCAATACACTGAATATATATGTTCATAATCATGAAATTACGTTGTCTTTATCCTAGATCAAAACATGAATCGGGCGAGACCGTCCCAATAATGTGTTAATTCTCCTACTCTAGTACGGATATTGTCTTTGCCTAACGGAGACGTATCCAAGGGTGGGTCAAATGATCAAATGACAGATTTACGTAGCTATTTTAAATGACGCAAAATTGTGACCATAAATAGCACGGAGAACGTTTAAACTCAGTACATGCACAGTTGCTGCAGTTGCTGAAGTGATAAAACTACTATTCAGACGCTATTCTCTTGATGGGTTCCTGTAGTTTTGCGAATTGAGGTGGAAGTCATACCAAAGTAACCCAAGGTTTTTTGCATTTTTTAAAGCATTTACATGGCTCTAATAAAACAGGTCTTCTGCTATCAATGAAGTTCACTAGCTGATGCTATTTGACGCATTTCAATTAGAAATTGAATGCTCTATTTCATGAAATTAACAGAATTACTGAAAACGGTCTGGGATGTCCAGAATCACGTTCTCCGGTAGTATCCGATTGGAATGCGGCTGGAGAACGGACCTCGGGTCCGATATGCGAGCATTTGACGTCATTGTATATATTTCGAGTTCCAATGGGGCATGTTAGGGACAAACTCCGCCGATGGTGGCGCTGTCACCGTAGCGGTTATCGTTAGTTTGCCGCGCCACCGTATTATAAGCGCCAGATTTGACTAAATGCTGAGTGGAATGGTGCCAATGTTCAAAAATTGTCCACCCGTTGCGTCATATTATCAAAACAATATATTGTGGAACAATGAAAGAGAAATTCAACAACTAAATCTCAAACGTGAATTAGGTTGTCATTCCACAGTAACATTGGAATCTACTAACATAATGTATTGAAGTTAGTGCCGAAATAATTACAGTGACGTCATCAAAGCGTGTTTAATATTTTTGTTGTTCGGACATCTCTACCATCGCTTAATCACAGACTGGACCAACTTCTATTTTATTGGTGTATTTTGGTTTCTATCCTCGGATTTTCGTTGTATTTCATTGAGAACGAGCGGATTTTTCAGGTTAATAAGTGTGCTAAGTGAAAAAGAAAATGCCAACATTATGTTGTGCACCATTTTGTAGGACTGCTGGCGGTCATGAGTTCCCTAAGAACTGATCCCTAAGAACATAAGTTCCCGACTGATCTGGATATCAAGAATGAGAATAGTAGCGCCCAACAGGAAGAACTGGTGCCCTACCAAGCACTCAGTAGTATGTGCCGACCATTTTCTTCCCTCCGACTATTCAGATGTCAGATTTCATTTCATCAAAAGTGTATTTGATAGGTACTGCATACATTTCTGCTATCTGTTTGAAAAGTGGATGAACCATAGCTAGATTATGACATGCATATTTTGCTTACCAATCAAACATTTTTACGGCATCTTAGTTATGATGAGCAATTAACAACCTGAACACCTACCATGGAGTGCAAACCGAGTACTGCTCAAGCACTTATCTGGAATAAGTGTATGGTGTGGGTAAAAAGTATTTCGCATATTATGTACTAACAACACAAATCTCCATCTTTTCCAGGTGACGATCCAGTCAGGATGCGGCTGAATTCTGGTGCAATGCCCTCAGTTTTTAAATGGTCAGCAGCAAAAACTGAGAGTGAAGAGAGACGAGAAGCCAGGGCAGCAGGGCGGCAAGCACGGAACAGTAAGAGAATGATGGATGAAGAGCGTGTAACTGAAGGTGGAGAGGTAAATACATCGGCATTGTCTACTGAGACTGGAGAAGATGCAGACTTCTTTCTGCCAGTGTGTGATGTTGTAAATGTGGAGACTGAGTATGCTGCATCAGCCTGTGACTCAGATGGAGGTGGTGATGAAGCAGGTATGGTGATGTTTGGTAACCAGGCTGTTGATTGTGCTTCGCAAACTAAGCTATCAGGTGAACTGCTGAATGTTCAGGCAAAGCAGAGAGAGAGGCCTTGGATATTCAAACCATGAAGAATGATCCCAACAATATCAAGGCTATGACTGGTCTCAGTGACTATGATTTTTTCAAGCTGGTACTTACCATCATTAACCCCAGCGAGGAACTTGTCAAAGGCAGTCGGTTGACAACTGAAAATCAGCTTTTCATGGTGCTCATCAAGCTGAGGCTTAACCTCCCAGATAATGCCATGGCCGCACTTTTTTAGGTCAGCCGCCAGGTGGTAGGCATAATTTTTAACAAGTGGATTGTGTTTATGTCAAATTTGTTCAAACAGATCGATATCTGGCCTCCCAAGGAATCGGTTCCTCATGGGGAGGCCATCGTTACAATAGACTGTACTGAGTGCAGCATTCAGGTGCCGCTCAACCCGGAACAGCAACAGGCAACATATTCCACGTACAAAAAAACTAACACCTTCAAAGTGCTCATTGGAATATCCTGGAGTGGTGCTCTAACTTTCTGTTCTGAAGCCAATGGTGGTTCCACAAGTGATAGAGAGGCATTTGAGAGATGTGGCATAATGGATAGGTTAAAGCCAGGCGATGCAGTGCTTGCTGATAGAGGGTTCCAAATTCATGACATATTGGCACTAAAAGATGTCAAGCTAGTGACACCTGCATTTGTCAAGGGCAAAACACAACTCTCTAGCAGTGCTGTGATGGCTTCAATCAAGGTTGATCACTAAGAAGTGCATTCATGTAGAGCGCCTGATAGGTCTGGCAAAAACTTTCAAAATTATAAGAGAACCCCTTCACAGGCAACGCGTGTATTTGGCTTCGGAGATTGTCTATATTTGTGCATTCATGTGCAACCTGAAGCCTGCCATCGTGTGAGATGGCAAGTTAACAGTGTCACCGGCTGGACATCCATTCTGGCCAAGGCTTCCGGAATTTGGAATCTTGTATCAGCAATTAGTGCCATGTGGCATCCATGTCCATTCAACCTCTCTGTCATTCAGAGATTGCTCCATATTAGTGACAACTGAATATTGTAATGACAGCCTCCCCACCAGAAAGGAATTACTTGGGCAGCCAGATGTGCATACGTCCATCCTGATTTGCACCGAGCTCTGAAAGCTGTGAAATAATGTTGTGCATGAAAACATGCATTGTGAGAAGTGTGTGAGGCTGCATCTTTTGTATCTTGCACAAGGATAATACACTGTCCTGGATTGTCCCTGGGTGCTGAAAATGGTAGAATATTGTTTCCAAATAAACTGGCACTGTATGCAGTGCACAAGGCTGTGTCCTTTGTAATCTGCAGAATGGCAATCAAATACATTGTGCAAGCAACAGTTGGTGTATTTAAATGCGCTGAGCAGAGGACGAATGTGGAATGAATGGAAACTGCGAGCACCATCCTCATATGTTCAGCCAATTATTTGCAATGTTATTTCCTATATCATATGTTCTGTTTCAGTCCTATGCTGTACCAGTGAGTTCATATTCCATTCATTCAGTTGTTGAATCCAGCGCCATTCCAATATTGAAAATATTTCCATTTCTTTATTCCTCTTCATTCAGGTTTGAAGTGTACATCTGGCACACTCAATGTATGCTTGTCTGCAACAGAACCCTGTACATCGCACGAGGTCCCATAAAATATAGCACAACTTGCTCAACAACATAGGTCAGACAATATGATCCAGCTGGCATTTTGAACAGTAAAATACAATCTTCGCTGTATGTTCCTCAAAAGTACAAACGAAACTAGCCACAATGGTGAGAAAGCTGGCAGAAAGGAGTCACCTGCCGGCCATCTGGTATGGGAAGGACAGCAGTGTGTCAGCACAACACTTCTTAGCTCATTGACATATTTGTCTGTACGAAAACCACGCAGCACACAAGGTCCAAGATCATGTGACATGACTTGATCAAAGGCACATAGGCTGTCCAAAATGCCAAAGCTGGCATGCTCAGCGTGACAGTAGAATGTCCACTGCATACTGCTCATAAAACTTTCGCAGCTTTGGCACAATGACATCCAGATACAGTCCGGGCACTTTCCTTATTACCAGCCATTCCAGGTGCCCGGGATGTGGCTTCTGCTGGGAAAATATCGCCAGATAACACCTGCTGGCTCCAGTAATGCCCAACTGCCCCTGGATCTGGTAGTAGTAGTTCGAGGTTTTCTTAAGCTCCCAACTACCATCCTCCCGCATTCTTAGGTAGGGCAGCTTAGCTTCTTCCAGGCTCTTGTTCCTTGCAGAGTAGGGACATTTTATTTCAAGAATTGTCCTTCCATCGATCCTTCCATCAGGATTGCATGCCAGCATGGTGTTCGTTGTGTCTATGACTAGACCACACCTCTCGACATTGTGGTCAGTCACCCTCTCTAAGAGCTTCCTGACATATGGCTCTTTGGCCTTTCCATACTGGATGGCTGGAAGGTAAGCCAGGGACTTTGTCTGGAGGAAAATCCTTTCTGCCAGCTTTCTTCCATTGCCATTATCAGCAAGCCGCATCACGGGCCCAAAGTTTGATGATGTCAGGCGGATGCTGCGCTCTTTCAACCACAGGTGGCTTGATGACTGGGATACTGTCTTCCGTTCAATAACTTCAGCCTGTTTCACTAAAACATTGTGCAGCTTTGAGACCATGACCTCTCTTGGATCCTCTTTAAGGTAGTGATGATCCTTGGCAATGTCAAGCTGCTTGCCTTTGTTGATAAATATCCCCAACGCTCCCAACCTCACTTCTTTTGAGCACTCAAAGTCGGTTATAAGACTCCAAAATCTGGCAGTTTGCTCCACACTAACTGCATGTTTTCACAGGATTACTTACTTTAGTACTATCAGCACCATCCCCTGCATATTTGCTCACCTTGTACGACACCTTCCGACATTTCATTGGTGAATGCACAAGCTTCCTTTTGACTGGCTTATTCCACTCTTTTTCTTTTTCCGTACATGTCTTCTCCAGGAGAACCTCACCCGTTCGGACAAAATTTTCCAGCATAAACAGGAGCACAGCAACATGTTTGCATTGTGCGTGCATGCCGCTCCCAGCAGTGCACTCACAGAAGCCATGCTGCACAGATGCAGACATGTCAATAGCAACAGACACATGGTGAGCAACGTGCTTCCTCATTTCCGCCTTAACTGTTGCTTTGAAGTAGAAGAACTCATCACTCATTCCGAACAGCACAGTCTGAACAAACTTCGCTTTGAACATCGGAAATGCACATTTAGGCATGACCACATCGTTCTCACAGACGTAGTCCTGAATGGAACCATAATCCAACCTGGGCATCTGACTATGATGTTTTGAGATGATTGTCACCATTTTAATGTCCTTCGGAATAAAAAATGCCCCTCTTCGTTCACACAGAGACCGAAGTTGTCATTCCTGTCGTAGGCCTCCAGACGCTCGACAAGATCTCTTTTCTTCCCAGAAACTCTAGCTCCCCTCTGCCGAAGCAGATCCTTCAGCTGCCCAGTTTGAAGACCTCCGTATTTCTCCATATCAATATTCAGAAGCAATAACTGCAACGCAAAACGTAGCAAATAATGACTAAAGCCCTCCAAAAAACACTTGACACCGACCCACCAAACGCCCGAAACACAAGGGAAATACACGATGAACGCTATTTGGCGTGCAGTATGTGCAATGAATGCCGCGCGTTCTATAACCGGAACTGAGCGGGCGTAGTTTGGTCATGCCCCATTATGGTGGCAATATATGGCAGCGGTACGAGAGGTTTTGTAATGGAGTGTTTATGGTGTAACGCCAGTATTCCCGGAATTATCAAGAAGAATCGTGGTATTTTGCAATCTTTCCTTCTAAAATATGATTTCGACAGAATTCTGAAGCCATACGAAAACCTGATCCCTCATATCTTTGTTATTCAGAATGAGACGAGATTGGCGCAAGCCGAATGACGATTCATCTGTGATTACAGAGTGCTTGTGCTGGGCGGCCGTCCTGCCAGTGTGAAAATATCCTGGAGAGTAATAGGCTGAGGTTATGACTAGTTCAGAAATTTACATTATTTTGTTCTCTATTGCTGTTATGCTATGTTGATGTTTTTGTTTCGTTCGGATTTCGGGGCATCGTGCACACCAACGATTAACCTGAGTAACCCTCCCCCCTCACGAGTTCGGCCTTGATTGGGGCCCAAACTGGGCCAGGACATAGTTTGTAACTGTGCGATCCGTACCTATCTGATATAACCAAGGGCTTCACCACAAATGTGTGGGATTTTGCAGCAACATTTCCTTCATGTCATTTCCTTGCACCTTCAATATCAGTTCTTCCAGGCAAAATAAATGTATAGGTATAGCCAGAGTTGTATGTATTTATTCAAAGCATATTTGGTGATTCATACACACATGCATAACATGCAATAGGTTTAAAACATGCACAGTGCAATCCAAACAACCACCACAAACTTGTAGGTATTCTGATATAGCATGATATGCTTCCTGGGCAATTGACTGCAATCTGCATTTCATGCCTTATGGCCTCCTATGCCATGCTCTTCTGTTATGTTGTCCAGGCTTCTAATTTGTATGATGGACTGGAAGCTGCAACTGCATTGTTGGAGCTGAACTGAGATCCTGGAAACAAAATGTCCTCCATTATTGGCTCGTTTCATTCGGAGAATAAAAAAGTTCAACATTTGCAGTCACAATCCTGAAGAATAAAATGTCCTTAGGTCTCCATACTCCAAGAGAAGCCCAAAATTCCCACCCTGGTCCAGTGTCCTGAGGTCTCTGGTTCCGTGCCTCTGTAAACTTGTCCATGGTCATGTGTATGTGTCGTGGTCGTCCGGTCGCTGGGTTGGGGGTCTTGAGGTGTTGGGCCACTTCCTCCCGAAAAACGTCATAAATAATATCTACAGCCTGAGCTGCCGTCATCCCGGTCTGGTGTTGGTTGCCCACCTTAAACCCCAGTCTGTCGAACAGAAGGTGCTGGTGTGCGAGGTCTCGATATGAGTGAGAACGCACTGCCCCGTTATATACAATCGTCATGTTTTTGGCTGCCATGTTACTCACAGTCTTTGCTTGTGTCGGAATAGCTGGGATGTTTTTTTGTTGCGTCGTGTAGTTCAGTTTTTTTTTTGTGCCGGAGAGACTTACTGTGCTTCAGCAATTTCTGAGGATTGTGACGACCCAGCTCCACCCCTGTTGACGTCCACAGCTGCGCTTTTTTCCACCCTTACCGCCGAACTTGCAGCAAATCCCAAATCCCTTGAGCGCTACCACAAACTTCACCGAATCCCATGAACTCAAACTCATCAACCTCCATGCCCTTTGGATCATCAGGATCGCTGACATTTCCCGTGTCCATATTGCCGATCAAATTGAATTTTTTTTTTTTTTTTCAGTGCGCCTTGCTGCTGAGGTTTCTTGCTCGCATTGCCTTCTAAATTTTCTCAAAGTACTGCTAGTTAGTTTGTGGACCTTTACGCCATGTCGCTGGATGTTACTTTTGCGCACAAATATATGGCATGAAGCACAGGATAACTTGGTAGTTTTTATACTGGTAATTCTACCCATGACAGGAAGACTATACCGTTCACTTGTGAAGAGTTGAGGCTGGCCAAAAGCAGTGGTGACAGGTTGGACGATTGGATTTTGGATTCACTTGTGAAGAGTTGAGGTTGGCCGACAGCAGTAGCCGACGGCAGTGGTGGCAGGTTGGACGATTGGATGGAAATGGCGAAGGATCTGAGAAGAGTGAAATGGATCAGTACAAATAAAAAAATAGGAAACCGCAAATAAACATATTGAAGATAAACTGACAGAAGTAGGCAACATAATTCCAGAGTGCACTATAACCTCCACCAACAAATAAAACATGCAAGTACATCTGGCTTCAAGATTAAGTCATAAAGTCATAGTGTTCAGACTTCATAAGAGCCACAGGGGTTCAACCAGGCTAAACATGTAAAGGGAAGATGCTGTAAGTGTGGACAAAATATACTGAGCATTTTCAACACAAGGTTTTTCAACTTTCGAAAAAATTTCACACAATTTTTTAATATATTCAATCAGGGACTAACCACAGCGTCAGCAGGCAGCCTATTGCAATGATCAACCACTAGTTGACTGAGGGTCTAAGGTCTGAAACCCTTTGAATGAGATTAATGCAACTACATCA
Source organism: Imbricaverruca yamaguchii (assembly GCA_034440575.1). NCBI lineage: Eukaryota > Metazoa > Arthropoda > Thecostraca > Neoverrucidae > Imbricaverruca > Imbricaverruca yamaguchii. The sequence continues at coordinate 23,711 of JAOTOL010000595.1, read as the reverse complement.
AAATCCTACTTAGGGAATGCTATCCCTTTAAAAATAGGTTGCTTTCCAAACCTCTTGCTCTGCCATACCATTCCACTCAAGCAAATCATTAGATGACCAGCTCATTGCTGTGCTATGGTTCCCAGACCTGGAAACTGTCATAGCATGGCATGGCATGTCATAACAAAGCAGCATGGGTTTTTCGCTCCTCATCGCTTTTGAATTTGCATCACAATTTTACACACAGACATACACAAAACACTCAGTCATGGCTGCACAGGGCAGCTAGAGGGGCATGCAAGTTCATGAAGAAATAGGATGGGTACACAGACTAGTGTCTGAAATGTTGAAATGTTTGGTGTCTAGTGATGCACACACAAACACACAGGCAATTTTTTTTAACTCTCAACCTCCTGCCCAGGGATGAGTAGTCTAGGGTTAAGTTACCCATCTCACAATCGCAAGGTTGTGGGTTGGGGTCCCGCCTGTCGCTACTGTTCGCCCGAGGCCAATCAGCGTGAGAGATTGGCAATGCTAAACGACTTAACAGTAATGTGTTGTAAAACCAATAACCAACCAGCCTCCTGTCCAATCAGTACTTTCCTGCTCCCCCACTTTCTTATGCACTTGAATAATTATATCATCCCTATAACTTGTGCCCAATTTTGAACAGTGTACAATTTGGTCATTTTATATTTCAGGTCCCCATAACATAGGAGAGGGGCTTCCGCAGATGTTTTGGTGTATCAGTTATAAAGGTCAAGCTCATAAATTGAAACATATTGATGTTCCTATTTCTCTCTCATGCACTACAATTTTATAAATTATTTATGGATGATTGGGATCATCAAACAATCATCTGCAATCATCAAAGGATCACATCAGTATACATGATCAGCCTAAATATTCAAGATGAATTATTCAATCACAGCAGCCAGAACAAATAAGGAAAACTGTAGAGATTTGGTCCAAAGAGCATGACCCTAAGAAATATACATCAAATGAAACCTTGGAAGTTAGATATCACACACACACCCCAGCTGTATTATGTCTCAAGTACTGCATGTGGCCAAATGCATGTAATATACATTGCTCAATACAGCAGATCATGATGGCAGAGGGTGCACCATAAAGTTTGGCATGTGCTTCCAAATTTGAACACATCTATTAATTATTTTAGGATATTGTGATAGATGGACCACAACACAATCTCATCAAAGACTTTTGATAGTTGTGCCACAAACAATGGCAGTGCAGATTTGAACATGATATCAAAAAGCTTGAAACACTTAAAAAGCACAGGCAAAGTTTGTCATGAACAAATTCATAACCAATCATGTGTACCAGGTAGTTTATTTTACCTTTTGGGCCACAGTCTGATGTGGCTTCAAAGTGGAAAGGTACATTTTCCATGCAGCTTCACATAAAAATCATTACGCCACTCATACTTGTTGTCAAGGAGATTAAATCTCTTAAAATGAAATTAAATGCCTAGAAGACTTTGCACATTAATGATGCTTAGCAGGCAGGATGCAGGCATGGTGTGGCAAGTTCATAGTAACACCCATGGCAATACCTTCTGTTTGATGACTTTTCACTATGCTGGATGACCATGTGCAAAAGGAGAAACAAAAATTGTCCCCTCCAAATTTGGATAGCCAAAACTTTACCTGCCTGAATCCAATATAAAATAGGTAAACTTTTACTTTACTGTTAGCCTTCTACATACCTAATTGACAATGAGAACTTCAATCAGCAGATATGTGCCCAGTTGTTTGCACCTGGAGGCCAACCCTGGCCATGAGAAAATGCACTTGGTAACTATAGGCACATCCACATCCATCTTCTTTAATTTTCCTTTTCTAATGGGTAGAGCAGACGAAGAAACATTGTTGGAAGTCAACTTTCCCTAATAAAAAATGATCACTTTAGCCAGAATCTTCAATATGAACTGCAATAGGCAAATTATGCAAAATGTATATGCAGTCAAAAACAGAAGAAAAAATCATCTCATACATTCTGTTCCATCCTAAACATAAGTAAATGCCGAAAGTTTCGTCAAAATATATGTATCCATTCAAGTGTGATAACAGGTTTAACTTTTTTTAGGTGACCTCACTTGACCTTGACTAATGCATTGACCCTAGATGACCGGACTTAAAAAAAATTGAAACTGCATCCCAAATTGATGTGGGAAAAGGTATGCCAAATTTTGGCCCGCTGCTGCGCGCTGTTCGTTCACTGTCCGCAAAAAACCTGAGGGGGTGAAGACCCCCAAGATGGGACAGATTAATCACCTGGCCATCCCCACCCCACCTACCTCCTTTGAATGTTAAATCTGTGGTTCAAGGTGTTTTATGAATTCTCAGAATTTAGAATTTCAATGGAATGTTTATAAAGGTGAATAAGATTAATGACCACCCATTTTTTGTGCAAATGCTTACTTTTCAGGCCGTGAGCAAAATAATAACAAAAATTGTGCTTTGAGCTTGGTAGGCAGCATAGCATAAATGCAATGTTTAAAAATAAAATAAAAATACATCAGCACATAACATAACATAACCTAGCCTCCCTTTGGATAAAAAGGGAAACAAATAATCAGAAAGCAATTATCAGCAAGATAATGGTGAAGCAATTATCTTCAGGAAGTGTTCAAAATTAAAGAAAAACATAACCAAACCTAGGATAAGCTGCATTTGAAGCTATTTCATAAAACATTTTTTTGCAAAATCCCCCCATTTAAAGAACCTAAGCTAACCTAAGCTAACCAATCCTAACCAATTTGTTTTCCTGATGGAGCCAAGTGTGTAAAAACTTGTATATGTGCCACCTTATGGCACATTAATATACTTCTAACAAATACAATTATTTGCCATACACATCAATCTGCAAGTTCTGCCCAACAGCCAATGCCAACCACACCACCATTCAGTACCATAAACGTTATTTCAGAACCATAACCTAGTAGGAGCGTGCATTTTTCAAATTATTGGAGGCATAGCACAGCGTACTCCATAGCGTATCTCCATGTTAAAAGTACAAGTTATTTGGGAGGAAAGCCAACATTTAGAGGAAATCGCCCCACCCAACTGTATATAGACCGTATATAAACTAACTGTACAGCACCTATGGAGGACGGACTGGAAGACAGCTACCACAAGCTTCGCTTCCTCGCATTGCTGTACTGCATTAGTCTGGTACTGCATAAACAGACACAGGCGGGGACGAGGCCGACACCGCCTAGTCACAGCTACTAAATTCACTGTACTGTGATTTCCGACGAAAACTATCGACCTCCCTTAAATGTGATGAAGTACATCCTGCACTCAAGCAATAATATCTTCTTCTTTTTTTCCTCAACGGCAAGCCGTACGACATGTACTGCTGGGTAGAGAACACATAAGCGGACCTGTAGTTATATTTTTGTATTCAAATGCTGGGAAATAAGGAGAAATCCCAGGGTGGACGTAGGGTGGCATTTGGGTGCCGTAAACATTGAAAATTTGGCAGTTCTCAGGTCAGCTACGGTCATTATTAACAGTAATATCGTGAGAGAACACGAATTATTCACTTAACATTTGCCTTCAAGCTGATAAAAAAATGTTCACAGATTACGCATTAGCAGTCAAATATGTACCTCGCGTGAGAACAGCATCCAAAAAATTGCTTGAAATTGACTGGCTCATTTTTGCCAGAAAGAGCATGAAAGCTTGGAAAATCACCGTTTGGGAAATTGAAGTGGAAAAATATATGCAACCTTTAATTCAACTCAAAAGGGGAAAATATGGGATCAGAAAAACTTGAATCAACATAATATGTGCGATATGCTTGAATTTGTTGCGTATTTGTATGCAAAAAGATTGAGCGAAGTTAGGTGGCATTCGACATCCGTAGGGTGGCATTCGGCATCCTCATGGGAGGTCTTTCGAGGGAGGTCGATAGAAGAGACAAATGTTGCGTGCTTGTTCCATATGTCACGGTTTCATTCTTTTGCTTCGTGGTATGGCCGGTGGTGTGCATGCGATAACCTGATAGCAAAGACAAGTGATCACTGTGGGGTTGATGATTTTAGGAGTGATGTTGTATGGTGTTAAAAATTGTGAATTGTGTGAGTTTCTAGTTGACATTCATAGGTATTTCTTCCATTATGGCATGCAAATGGTAAAATTACTGCCTGTCCACCTGAAGTACAGGCTGGAGGCAAATAATACCTGTAGTATATGCATGAGCTGTTTCTAAGTATGTATATCTGCTGCCACTTACTTTTGATATTTTTGCCAGGTCAGATGTAATACAGGGTCAAAAGGGCACTTTCTTTGAGATGGCCATTTTTCGCAGGGCCTGTCTAATATAAATTTGCTTTTGAGGCCTATGCCTAAGTCTGCTTTTTTTTCTCTGGCAGATGCAACCTGCGCAAAATGAATGTCTATCCTTCATTGGACGTAATGTAATCCAAGTATCACCCATGTGTTAATTTGGATGCAATGAGGAAGTAGAAGCGGTCTAGTAGAAGTAGAAGCGGCCATGGCCATGACTGCAATGTGAGAGCCAGCGATTTCACTTTGTATCATATTTCGTACGTAACCCTCACGAGATTAAATCTGAGGAGATTGGAAGCTGGCAAATGCAGTTCTTATTTTCAAATAAGGCGAAAAGGGGAAAGTTGAAAATGATAGACTAGCAAGACCAATATCCTTAGGCTATACGATGTTTAAAAAATTAGTAATCACATAGTGGTTGGTTTTCTGGAAGGGAACATATTGATTCGAGACACCCAGCATGTGTTTAGAAAAGGTTGAGCTCGCTGACAAATATCTTTAACTTTTTGGATTTTTCTACAGACAAGTATAATAAGACATATTGATTTAATCCTGATATGAAAATCAGTTTGAGCTATGACTTTCAGATAGACAGTAGAGTGGTGCTAGGTGGCATGAAGATTTCATGACAAGATGCTCTTAGTGAAAGTACTGCAATGGTCAGTACTGGAAACACCATTGATCACAATATTTGTAAATAGTATTGAAAGGGTATAAAAAGTGCCAAATTAAATTTAGCTTTGGTAAGTGTCGAATAATGCATGTAGGTAGATATCATATCGGGAATCCATACTTGATGGGTAGTCAAGTACAAGCTGTGACTCAACAGAAGCATTTCGGTGTTATTGTGAACACAAAATTGTATACATCATATTGTGTCCACAAATTATGGACAACATACAACAGAAGCAATAATAAAACTTTCGGCCACATTTGAAATAGTGGAGCTTGATCCCCTATAGCTATGGAAAAAGTTGGTAATATTTAGAGAGTGATTGGTTGGTTGGGTATTGGTTTCACGACACATCGACCGTTGAGTCATGTAGCGTCGCAAATCTCTCACGCCGATTGGTCGCGGGCGAAGAGTAGCGACAGGTGAGACTCGAACCCACAACCTCTCGATTGTGAGACGGGAACCTACCCCTAGGCTACTCATCCCCATTTAGAGAGTGCAAAAGAGGATTAGTAATTTGAACAACCTAGCATATGAGACAAGATTAAAAAGATATGAATGTGTGTACACTTAGATACATAAAAATAAGGGAGAAGGTCTCATCAATGTATTTAAATGTATGCATGGTCAGCAACAGATACATATCTAGGATAATACAAATTATGCAATTAGTTATTAGAGATCACCAATTCAAAATCAAAGTTAATTATATCAAGATAAAGACAAGACAGTTTTTCTTTACTAGCAGGCTAGTTAACATTGGAACCAGCTATCACCAGCTACTTAAAAATAGCATATACTGGTATGAAAAGGAGAAAATAATTTCCTTTCATTGTTTCATGGATAACTAACCAACAAATGTTGAGGACAACTAGTTCTTAATGTCCACAAAGTGTAACCAAGATGGCACCTGTCAGGGCCAAAAGGAACATTTTTATGTGGAGGGAGGCAGCAGGATATACCATGAGACTGAAATGTTTTCTACTGGGGAAGATGAAAAGATGCCAGACATTGCCCACCAGCTTCAAAGTGGGGTTGGAGGGGGGCTGCCTAGTTCCTATGCCATTGGCCCCTGTGGCTCATAGTTGCATTATCTTTCAAGTTTCTTTAGCTACTTCTTTGGTAAATTTATAGTTTCTTTTAAACTTGTCTTCATGCCAATATAATTGGGTGCTGGATCCATAATTCATGCCCTGTCCACGCCTTGCAACATGTTAAGGTTCCTCCCGTATAGGGATATTCAGCATCACACAATTAAGTCTCAAATAGAGTCGGATATAGGAATTTACAGGGTGTGGGGCTGAGCTGTGGGGCTGGTGGAGGCTAAAGATGTGCTGGGGTGGCACTAACTTGCCTTCCTAGGAAGCGGGGACCAAAGGGGAGGGGAGCACTCCGACCTCCCGGATGGGTGGCACTTCAACAGTAGGGGATGGAAAGGAGGCCAGATCTCATCTGCATTCCAGCAGATGAGGTGACATTCCCGTTTGGGCATGGCGGTCGGCCCATTCGGCCTGCAATATCCCATTCGGTCTCTCCCCTGCAATATCTATTTCAGCCTCATTCATCTCTGAATCTTCCCCCTCCCAACAACGCAGAACCTTATAATCTACTGGCTCTACCTTGATCACATGCTTTCCTTCGAACGGCACACGCACATCTGCCACTAATATATCACCAATGTAAATTGAGATATTCATCTACATTGCACCACACATCTGTGCAACGCACGCTGAGGTGGTTTAATGTTAACTCCGCTCAAGGAAGAACACATAGAACTCACGTTGCACTGTATGCACGTGTATGCCAAATGCAAGGCTATCAAAACAATTGAATGTAAGCAAAATTCAGCGCAGCGATGATTTGCGCTTTCGTGGCAAATTATAGTGCCACAGGACACAATGCATACTTCGCAATTTTTAAAAAAATATTTATTCTGCACGGCTGGGAGGCTATTATACTGGAAAGGGCTTAGAACAATATAAAAAATGTCATGGAAAAAAATTAGGACCAAATATTTCCACTACAAGGGAGAATTATGGCATTCAGGTTGTTACCTGGGCGCTAAATGACCACACCTGGTCGATGCACCCTAAAACTCAAATAACCAACCGAGGCTGTTACCTGTGACGAATGAAAAACCGGTGAGTTATCACAAATGACAATTTAAAAACACCATAATTTTCACTTAAATGTGCACATGTCGAGTACATTTTGTGCTCAAATCAGAAAATGAAATTGAAATTATATTCTTGTTCACTTATAGTCTTTCCATATCACCAAGGAACTGGTCTCCATTTGCAGCATACTTTCCAAGCATCCACACGTCAGGAGCTCTTGCGTTGTAAAAAATATGGTATGTAAGGAAAACCTTCGGAAGTGGTTTTGTGCTAATTTTCACGTACTAAAATGAACGGAGAGTTGGAAAATCCCAGTTGTGCGATTTATTCCTAGCACTTCCGTATATCAAGCCCAGCGTTTAGCTGGATTTTTCATCCTTCAGACTGGCCGAAAGAGCCCACGGATGAACATATGAATAATTCCTTGTACCGCGCGCGGCAGAGCGCTATTGTTATTTTGTAGGAAATGATGAGATGTTCAAATATTCGCTTTGATCTTTGATTTATCCATGAAGCTCAGTATTCATCCACAAATTCCCCTGTATTTTCATGTGTTTTTCATCCTCCTGGAATGTGCCAGCCTTAGGATGAAATTATTCGGGGGGCCTTCATAAGTACCAAGTGTCACAAGTACCAAGAGTCATAAGTTCCAAAATATACCAGATTTGGTTTCATAAGTTCCAAAAGTTGCCAGATAACTTCCAAAATACTCCAGACAGGGTGAATTCACAAGTACCCAAAGTCATAAGTACCCGGTTTCATAAGTTCCAAAAATAGTTCTGCATTCGACCGCTAGATGACACCGTAAACGCTCAGCGGCGCCCGAGCTTACATGCGTGCCGGCAGACGGCAGCACATAAACAATAACAAACGGCTTCAAAATTGTTGCCATTTGTTGTGAGCTAAGAAATCACCACAATTCCTGTTGACTTTTTGCAAAAGGAAAAGCCGTTGGTAATCGGACACGTGGAAGTTTGTACGTTGAGTTGGTATTTATCAATGTATTTGTGGCAAAGATCAACAAGCTTAAAGACATAAAGACATAAAAGATTAGCGCAACTATGAGCCACAAGGGCCCTTCTTGGTTGCACTCTGTACACTGAACCAGTTGCCCACCAAAACTGTCATAGGTAGGGCTTAGTTCCTAAATTCAAGTAAGTAGGTGGATGGGTTGTGACCTGCATCAAACTGGAGTGTAAATGTATCACAGACCTGGCTGGTATTTCACAAGGCCAAAAAGATATAGATGCCCACCTACCTGCTTACATTGGTTAGGGAAAAGGTAGGTATCTGAACATGTTCTGTTTACTGGGCACCTTATTTGAGGCTGATGCCTTTGAATATCTCCCACATTATGTTCAGTGCATAAATAACAAAAATATGGTGATATTCATAAATGATGGACCTGTTTAAAATCCAGATATTAAGGCCTGATCACACAGCTCTACCTATTCTTTGTGTATGGGCTAGCAATAATAATAATAATAATGACCTTTATTTTGCACCTTTCTCAGTAGGGGAAGCGGGGGGGTTGACGAACACTTAAGACATCGTACATTGAATGGCCCTACCGCTGCTTCTGTATGGCCGAACCAATAAGTGTACGGTGCTTACAGGATGCAAAAATGAACAAGCTATCCATATTTACGCAGCTCCTTTCGATGAAGATCCTCTAACCACTCACGAGAAGCAGCTGAAAAACGGGCGATTATTTTGTGGTGGGGTGCCGTATTCCGAACTAAAAAATGCTGCTGTCGTGTATTACGAACACCACGTGTGTAGTTTCCCGAACACTTTTATGAATCAATTTTATCTCGCACATTGTTTTATTTGCTCGTGATGGAAGTTCATTTTGTGGTTGCTATGCATTTTTTGTATTATAATCCTTCACACATTTATTTATGAACAGCTGTATATGGGCTGGGTAGGGGCGGATATAGGAAGTTCGTTAGGCAGCGTAGTGTTCATTCTATTTTATTGATTTATCTCATCGAAGGAAGCATACCTGATTAGACTGAACAGTCAGAATGGTGGCTTTTTGCCACTTCTCATTCAGACAATACTTGGAACCGATCCACCAGTGGAAATTTCAGTGGTGGCAGGGGCGGATCCAGCAATATCGCGTCGCTCGTCCGAGTCACTATTTTCTTCGAGGGGTACAACCATGGATGTCCCTGAAGGGGTGCCTCCAGAGAACAACCGTATATCCATCCCTGATTGGAGGAGCGAACAGCCCCTGGCACTGGTCATTACATATTGTCGCGTATTACTGGGGGCGGGGGCTTGGTTAATCCTGTTGACCCCGCATCGCTAATGGATCTAGCTGTCCCTTCATAATTCTTCCACACAGTCCAGTTCATGAGCAGGTACATCCAAAGGTATTCTTGTATTAATGTTTCACGACGGCGTAAAAATACGTCACAATGCGTGTCGGGTGGTATTTACGTAGTAGCGATACCCAGCGCTCGAACAAGTTCTCGATCACGTACTGAGCAAACCCTGATTCAGCACAGCCATTGGCGCGAATGAGCATCTTGAATTATTGGCATTGAACACAACCAAGCGTCATACGGGAGGGCTTGACTAGATCATAAGATAAATATATTCCTCGCAAGGCCTCTGGACATCGAGGAGGACTTGACCACAGCATACGCTCAGGCAATGCCCCGCAAAGCTTCTTGACACCGGGGAGGGCTCGATTATGTGATGCGTTCAAGTAATGTCCCGCAAGGGCTCTGGCCACCGGGGGAGGGCTCGACTACCCGTCTCTGCGCGCGGACACGGCGGCAACGGTCGGTACAGACGTCACTGTCTGCGGTGAACGACTCGCGCAGGCACCCAAACAGCGTCGCTCAAGTCACCCTTGCACACACACACCAAACAAGGCTAACCAGCAAGCAACTGACAAGCAATTGACACTAAGTAGGCACAGCGCCGGTACATGCCTCGCACACGAAGTCTGCGAAGGCTTCTTCTTGGTCACTGTCGTCGTCCAGCAGGTGAGCGTAGTTAGCCCTCACATAGGGCAATGCGCACAGGATGTGGACCGTTGCGGGGCAAGTGTCGCACTCAATCCATGCCTTGTCCACCCCGGACTCGTATTCTTGGCGCCAGCTGGCTGAACATCTCCCACATGTCCAGTCCGATTCCTTCATAAGCGCTGCTGCGCGAGCCGACGTGCGCCGGGGAGCTGGCGGAGCCTGGGCTGCATCAGCAGCCGTCTCGCGCCCAGCCGGCTGGGCCGACGGGGATGCCGTTGCTCCGCACGCCGGTGTGGGCCGAGAAGCGGGCGTAGGCTGGGCTGCATCAGCAGCCGTCTCGCGCCCAGCCGGCTGGGCAGACGGGGATGCCGTTGCTCCGCACGCCGGTGTGGGCCGAGAAGCGGGCGTAGGCTGGGCTGCATCAGCAGCCGTCTCGCGCCCAGCCGGCTGGGCAGACGGGGATGCCGTTGCTCCGCTCGCCGGTGTGGGCCGAGAAGCGGGCGTAGTGTGGGCTGCATCAGCAGCCGCCTCATACTCAGCCGGCTGGGCCGTCCGACCCATTCTTGCCCGGCGACGCCCTCGGGACAACCGATTGCCGCGACCTGGTCGACGTGCCGCCTTCCGCTCTCTCTGCTCCTCATGGTAGCGGCGCCAGGCGGGCGCCGAGATGCAAGCGGGAAGGAGCTCCATGTGTGTTTGACCATGTGGCCTGGAAAGTCACAGTTAATGGAATTGTGCTATTTCATCCTTGTCTTAGGTTTTTGCCATTTTTCCACATGTGTGGGCAGTCATTATACACACGACTGCTAAATAATGTAAAATGCATGTGACTGAAGTGAAAGGCTTTCCGCTTTTTTAACCCTTAAGTGGCGATCCTTTATTTTCCTCCAATCTTTCACTATTCCCAAGCAACTTCTTTCTTCATCCACACAGTTAATGGTGAAGTAATTTTAGGACACTGATGCCCTCAATATGGAATGGTGTTACACAAATATTTTGCAATGCAATTCGGGTAAAGGGATGACCTATGTGATATGAGATACAATACCAGTTCATCATAGTTGTTATTCTCCTTATCCCGAATACATCTTTTCTTAAATTATGGATCTTAAAACAAATGATAAAGGTCCAGTCATAATCACCTAGACCATCAACTCAAATTTTAGTCTGAAAGGCATCATAAAATTTTAAATTACACTAATTGCATGTCAAATTTCGACATCCTGCTATGCTCATTTCGACATCTCACACCTAATGAAAAACCAATATTTTAACCCTGGGTATGAAGTAGACAGGTGACCTTAGTTGATATCATATGGCATTTGGGGTTATGCTAAGACACACAAAGACGAGTCACAGAGCAACACTGTGGTCTCTGAGGATGATCTAAGTGAAGCAGAATAGTTTGTGCATTAAAAGAAGTAGGGAAACACACAAATAAGCCCTAAATTACATACACATGCACACACACATGCTTGTATATATACATATGCATGCTTATATATATATATATATATATATATATATATATATATATATATATATATATATATATATATATATATATGTATGTATATGTGTGTATGCATGTGTGTGCATGTGTATGTGATTTACGGCTTATTGTTTATTCGCCTATTTTTTTAAATCCACAAACTATTCTTCACTTAGATCACCCTCAGAGACCAGTGTTTCCTTGTGATTCGTCTCTGTGTGTCTTAGCATAATCCGAAATGCTGTATGATGTCAACTAAGGTCACCTATCTTCCATACTCATGGGCAGGATAATTATAGTGTTTCATACGTTCATCTCCCTTTCCCAAAAAAAAGTTTTTCTTCCGACTTTCGGCAAGCGATGCAATCAGCATCCATGCTGTGCTATACAAAGGGGGATGTAGTTGACATGGAAGAATGTTGATGTCTATATGTTCGATATTATGTCCATATCCGCTATCCTATTGTATATTTATTTTCACAATCCCTCGTGTCAAACTGAATAATGCTGCGTATTGTGTCTTCTTGACATTGCGACCTAACTTATACAGCTGAACCGTGCCTGGCAGGTGTGCAGCCCGAATGCGCTATACGGTGTCCGCGACTACTTGTCACGCGGTTTGCGGCTGCAGGATCATTGGCACAGTCATATGATGCCAGCTTCAGTGAACGCATGTCATACAGTCATATTGGCAGTGAGAGGAAATCACGTGGCTGCACCAGCAATGCGCTGACATCCTACAAGCGAATCGTCGCAGGGCGTACGCTTAACGTTCGCACGGTCAGTTAGCCAACATGATGCGGATGCATCGTCACTGATGGTGTGTCAAAAGGTCGGCAGTGCCAAGAAGCGTCTTCTGACGCGGCGTCGATGAGAGCGAGCCCTGGGACTGAATCGATTGGATCACACGTCACACGGCTGATGTCTCCGTGATCGCACGCCACCTGACGGAAGCGTTGTGGAACACCATCGCAATGCCAGTGACGGGAGCCATCGTTGTACGGTTGCAACATTAGTGAGCGAACGAGGACGCTGTACCCGCAGCGTCAGTAGATGTAAACTGTAGCGTCAGAATCCATCGTCAAGTACTCGAAGCGTTATTGAGTGCAAGTCCCATTGGTGGTGGCATCAGGGAGATGCGCTGTAAGGTCCTAGCATTGTGGAACATGACCATGTGGCTGATAGCGATCGACCCGTCATGTCGCAACAAACACGATGAACATGATCGCACGTGCTGAGCTAGGGTTACCTGTGGCGTGAAATACAGTAGTATTTTCGTCTACCACAGATCACACCCATTGCGAAATGAAATGGTTACCTTGGCAATGTATTTGATTTGATTTGTTCGTGATGTGCCGTACCTGTGGACAATTTATTCCGGCTTTCGGCAGCGATACAATCAGCATCCATGTTGTGCTATCCAGAGAGTGATCTAGTTGACATGGAACAATGTTGGTGTCCATATGCTCGATATTATGTCCATATCCGCTGTTCCATTATATATTTATTTCCACCACCCATCGTGTCAAGCTGAATAATACTGTGTCTTGTGTCTTTTTCTTGACTTTGTGACCTAGCTCATACAGCTGAACAGTGCCCGGCAGGTGTGCAGCTCGTGCGCACTATGCGGTGTCCGCGTCTGCCGTCACACGGCATGCGACTGCAGGAACATTTGACACAGTCATATGATGCCAGCTTCGGTGATCCCATGGCATATATATATATATATACTAGTTATGATGGAATGTTGAATGTGAAGCGACTAGAGCATTTCGCCGTATTTGTGCGTATAACGTGAGCTGCAGCAACTCCGCGAAGCTTTAAAACCAAGGGGGACATGTACCGAATATTAGTGTGTTACACTTCACGATACCCTGCTGTTCACACCAACCTGTTATGCTTCGGGTTGCTATCGTATATCCATATGTCAGGCTAATAAAGCTGGACATCTACACAAACAAAACAAGCCTTGACCTTCACCCAGGTGTGTCGTTTTATGAAAATGATTGGGGTGGCTCAAGTGTCCGAAGATATGGACGGTATCCTCGCAAACACACTGAGCACATAAGCACGTAAAATGCCATTGCGTGTTGATTATAAGCCGCATTATTTGACTAAGACATATCGAATGCAATATATGAAGTGCATCGCGGTATGAAAAGACGCAGACATGTTCTTTATTTCTCATTTCTCAGAAGGTTTTGAATGCACATCCGATACGCGGAACTTCTCGGTTGACATTCTACCACACCATTCATCACTAAATCCAACGGCAGGGCTATCGTGATGGGGCCCCTAAGCCGACATGAGAGGCCTCGGACCAATGTGAGAATCCCTGAACTGATATGTGGGGCCACATCTCCACATGGTGGCCGATGTGACGAATTATAAATCATCGGAGAGGAAACGAGATGAACTCTCCTCAGGCGGTGTAATGTTTTCGGAGATATGCGCTCCAAACTACCTTGATAAATGTCAAAGACTAATGCCTGCTATGGTTATATGCCGTCAGAAACTACACGCAGTTTTCGGAGCGCATCCCATCCTTGTGAGACCATATTTTAATTATAGGGACACTTCCACCTACAGACGGTGCACACAAATTATGGGTGCCAACCTCTTACCAAATCTTAGATCCGCCGCTGGCCATGTTATATTGATCTTCGATTATTGCGCGTGTATCATTCAAAAAATAGCTCGCAAACGGATAGGAGGAAACCCTCAACATGCGTCATAAATAAGCCGTATTGCAATAAACAATAATCGTGACAGCATCCAAGGGCAAATAAGGCGCTCGTGTGACCTCACGGTACTATAATTCGATCGGGCATCGTCGGGAAAATCGTGGGATGAAGTCATAAAGTGCTGAGGCCAAGTGAGATCAACAGGGGCGTATCTGGGTTAAGCCTATATATACAAGACTATGTGAAACAGGAAAAACGTACACCGAAAAAACACCAAATCAAGATTACATCGCGAGTTCCACAGGCACTATCTACCCGAGTACATCCACACGACATCCCCCCGATATCACGCAACACGAGTAGTCTAGTAACACAAGCGCGAGTCACACGTAATACCCGCATGGATGAGTCTTAGAGCAGCGGATGCGACCCAGGTTCTGTCAGGGTTTCAGGCCTCAACTGTTGTTGGCAGAGGCGGGTCCATTAATGTTGATCGTGGCATGGCATCCCACCAGACGTGAAGAAAGAAAGTGCATGCACTGAACACTTCTGGGATCAGGACACATCACACCGCAATGACGGCACCATAAAGGAGATCTTGGAATAGTGATCGGCAGGTGGAGAGGAATTTTCTGGGGAAAGGAAAGCCTTTTCTCCTCTTGGAGAGCGCCAACGGTTGAAGAAGTCGCTGACGTACAGATTCACATTAGTTTTATCGCCGTAAGTTATATCTATACCGTCAATGCAAGACGAAGTTTTGACTGAATAACTCAGCTTGGGTGCCAATTATCAATTCTGTTCGAAGCGCCCTAAAGCCCAAATAACTAACTAACTCGGCTGCTTATGAACGTCCCTCTTAGCGTGTAGGGTCATGCTGGTTAGCGCGTCAAAGGTCACCTGCGTGCCAATTTTGAAGAAAATCTGGGTAGTCTGACCCTGTCATTTGACTTTGAATGACTCATGTGTTTATGAACTCTTTGGTTCCATGCTCATGCGATCAGCACATCAAGATCTACCTGTGTGTTTGAAGGAAATATGAGCACTCCGATGTCCGTGACCCTGGCCTTTGGCGTCTGTTAACGGCTATTTATGAGCACTCTTCTTAGTATTTATGTGCATTATGTGCCTTGATCAGGATATGGAGGAGTATCTGCATGTCAATTTTAACGAAATCTGAGTAGTCCGACGACGGTGACACTTGTACTTTAACCCAGCATATCTTCGCTGCGTATTGTAGTACGATTATATATGGTGTTCATCATGATTAGAGTATCATGTTCTATGATCCACGCGCAATACTCAAAAAGCAACATAACCTTACTTCCAGATTTTTCTTCGTTTGCATCGCTGTCCATCATATCTGCACCGAGAATGTATGAAGAAATCCCGACTCAAATAGCCCAGCTATTTATGAACGCCCCTCTTAACTGATACTTAGATGATGACCAGGACGTCATATATATATATATATATATATATATATATATATATATATATATATATATATATATATATATATATATATATATATATATATATATATGTGTATATATGTGTATCTACATATATACTTATCATTTGTTATTATATTGTTATTACAGGACACTGACACTGAGGTTGGACTACTCACATATCCATCAAAATTGCACACGGGTAGTCCACGTACTAATATCTCACGGCCACATGCGACCGCATACGGCTTCTTTCCGAATTAGCTCGGTTTATTACTGGGACCCTGTCTGGCTGTTGGAATTTATGATTCTATGACTAATTTTAATGTCATTATGTAACCGTATTAGACGGTAGAACGAACTTCTAGCAATCTATCACACGCTTATATCAGGCCACCACAAGCTATACACGGCATTTGAGAAAGTTAAAAGGCCCCTCTCGGCTTTGGATGTCGGACCAATAGTCGCCGTCTTACTTCATCACCTGTCCGATTTAGTTAAAGTTTAACTTCACC
>JAOTOL010000595.1:0-5000 GCA_034440575.1 Imbricaverruca yamaguchii | reverse complement strand
AAAGTTCAACCAGTCGTCACGCTTTAACGGATACAGATACTTTAATGAAACTTTCAGCGTTTGCTTATCTTTACGGATGCAACAAAACGTACGAGTTGAATTTTTCATTTGTTTCGTTTTTGACTACATATAAATTTTGCGTATTTGCCATATTGCAGTTCAAACACAGGATTCTGACTAAAGTAAGCATATTTTATTAGTGCAAGTTGACTTCAAACAACATTTCTCGGTCTGCTCTACAAATTGGAAAGGGAAAATTAAGACAACTTGAAAATTCCCAATTTTAAAATTTCAAAAAAAAAATTATCTTGGGGGGGGAGGACAAAAAAATTATACCCCTGGTCGATTTCGTTTTTCCTTTTCTCATTCCAAATACATTTTGTTTGTTTTCATATATCCCCCAAAATGAACCCCCCAGAGTAAAAAACATAATGTAAGTCGTGAAAATATAGCCCCCTTGGTGACGTCACTTTTGGGGGAAAACATTTTGGGGGGTGGACCCAGACCCTACTCGTCGAGCGCTTTGCGATGATACCTCTTTCGTTTTCGTGCGATGCTTAGTTTGGATTTTAGAGGGGGATCTTCAACCCCCCTCCCCCCCCCTCGAGACGGGGTGGGAGGATCTGACCGGAATGACGGCGCGGGTTAACCCGCGCTGTCTCAGAGGAGGAGGCGTGTTTTTCCATCCCTTAAGGTTTTCCGCGGATAGTAAAGAAAATAAAAACAGCGCAGGGCAGCCCGCCAAAATTCGGCATACCTATTCCCACATCAAGTTGTTATTTTGCGTGGAAATTTTGAAGTCGGGTCATTCACGGGGCCGAACTAGTCAAGGTCAAGTCAGGTCACCTCCGAAAATGTTCAACCAGTCGTCACACTTTAACGGGTAAAGATATTTGAATGCACTTTCAGCGTTTAATTTTCTTTATGGACGCAACGAGACGCACCAGAGGTATGGTTGAACTTTCGCCTTTTTATGGCATATTTGTTTAGCATATTTGCCTATTTAGCCTAAAATGGAAAATTGTGGCTCAAGTAAGCAATTTGCATGAGGCGATGTTTACCTGAAACAACTTCTCTGGGTATGTTTTATCTATTAGAAATATAAAAAAGTATTTAAGAATTGAACTAAAAATTGAACAACATAAAAACAATTGGTATATTTGGGTAGGCGAACATTTTGCACAATGCCAATTTCGTCTTTCTATTCTGATTCCAATTAATTTTTCCCCACGAAATTGAACTCCACAGAACATACATGACGTCAACCGTGACCACATAAACCCCCTCAGTAGGATGTTGGGGTGGTTTTTAGCCGTACTCGTCGAGCGCTTTCCAATGAGACATCTTTCGATTTCGTGCGACGTTTGGTTTTGAGATTGGAGGGGTATATAATGAATCCCTCCTGAGACGGGGTGTGAGGATCTGACCGGAATGACGGGGAGGGTTAACGTATTACTTCCGGATTTAATGTTTTATCGTTCAATCCGTCACACTGACAACGAATGACTTCGTTCAGATTCCTAAACATAGATTATCATCATCATATTACGTTGTTGCAGGAAACCCACTCCAATATTCAAGATGATAAAGTTGTGGAAAAAATAATAGGGATGAGACATATCCTTCACATATGGTGAAAGGAAACCTGATTCTGATATACTGCCATTCCTTCCATCTTTTCCTGAACTGGTCCGCAAGATGGAAAATGTTCTTGTGGATGCCAAAGGAAGTTTATTAGTCGCTAAGTTGACCTTTGAATGTCCTAGAAGAAACCATTGGAGCTGTGCGCTTCAACCCAGCTTTACAATTTGGGTCAAGTCTTCTATTTTACTATCTTTCCCATGTTGGCTGAATGGATTGCTTCCAAATGAATTAAATTGCATGCATATTCGTTCGTCCTCTTCAGGCTGGCATCATCACAAGACCTGTTACTTAGACTGATCTGCTTTCGCAAACATTTTTGATCATACATGGGTGAGCCTAGGCCAGGTTAAGCGAGCACGAAGGAAAGTTGCCAATATGCCAATAAGCGTACGTAATTTTGTACTGAAGCAACATGTACAATAGCACATTGATGCAGTCCACTTCGTTTGCTTTGCCCATGGTGCGGCAGGGGTGACGGTTGCATGCCACCGTGTCTTATTTTTGGGGGAGGGAAATCATTACACAAAGGCATTCCGAACTTAGCGTAATTTGGCTTCATGCGCATTAACCTCCGCCCGTGTGGGGGCTGCGAGGGGTTAGGCGGGTGTCAATGCATCCATTGTTTCGCGACTACGGAGGAACGTCGTGGGTTTGGGCGCCGCTGCTTGATGGGACCATCTATTGCGGACTTGATCAAATGAAATATGAAAATGCCTGATCATATAACTACGCTATGACGCCATAGGCGGAAATATATCCGTTGTTGTTAAGGCAAGTGTGAATTATTGGCAATCAACGTCACTTGTTGCCCACACATAAAAAATGTTGGATACGGTGAGATGATAGGCATCTAAGCTCGTGTGCATACATCAGCTTGTTTCCAAAGTGATTGAAAGTTGCTGACGTATATGGACCTATGACAATCATTTTCAGCTTCTGAGCTACTCGGAGTTTAGGCCGAGATACATATACTGAGAGTTTCGGTTGGCTGGTTGGCTGGTTATTGGAGTTTAGGGGCTCATCGACTGCATCGGCCATTCAGCGCCCATATCATCGGCAGTCAAATAGTAAAATGCTAGCAAAAGTCAGCCAGAATTGAATATCATGGGGTTAAGTACAAGTGCTACCTTACCATGCTACGATTCTCATTTCGTCCTGTATAAAATCGAGTTAATGAATATATCACAGTGTAAATCAAAGAAAATTTGATTTCTGATAGGAAGCGGAAAAGCCCTCCCGATTGAACAATTGATGACTTCCCTAAGTGAGAGAGAGAGAGAGGTATGTCCAAAATGACGCCTTCGCTCACTGTTAAGTCGGCTGCAGGCAATCAGTACGTGACTGAGAGTTTCGGGGCATTCGGACTTCGGGTGCTTCGCACTGCATGAGTTCAGTATAGTAAACTCCGGCGTAAGCCTATAGCAACACTTATAATATCTAAATTTAGGTCTTTGCATCCCATGAGAACGAAACAATCGGTTCTCTATTCCAAAATGATCAGAGCCAAGTAATTAGGTAGACCAAAAAGGCGCAGCTCAAGAAATAGTTTACGTACACTGATCTTTATTGATAACGTTTTATCTAGAATGGTAGGTGCAATCCCTAAATCACCAGGCATCTCCTATATCAGTGAGGGACGCTCCAGTGGCCTCACTGATTCAGGCTGTCCTCATTTTCCCGCGAGAGCCTCCTCTGTCAGATGGCTTCCTACGCCGATCAGCGGATCAGCCTTCCTATGTCCGTCAGAGGCCTTCTGTATCGGTCATGGTAGTCCTTGTGTCTGTGAGGAGCCTTCTGTGTCAGTTACCTCTTGTATCGGAGAGAGTAGTTCCGTGTCGGTTTAAGAGTCTCCCGTGTCCCTCAACAACACCATTTTTATGGAGATTAGTGTGAATTTCCAAAACTGAGCGAAAGTATTCATTGTCAGGGCCATTTTTTGTCACCTCGTCTTTAATTTTGATGAAGTGGGAGGGGCAGGCACATATGTTCATTCAGTTCCATCAACTTTAACCTCATAATTTACATTGACTGATGTGGCAGGACGCATCATGAGGTGTGGGGATGCTGTAGCGGACAAGGAACTTCAGATTTCTTGCGGCGTGGTCACTATTGAGCATACCACGGCATTTGCTAACGTAGGCGAAATAACGCGAACAACTAACAAGTATACTTCTGAAACGTAACGCAGTGGTGACGACTTCTCTACCATTCCTTGGGCCGACATGATGAATGCGTCTGGCACTTTCAAATGTATGAATCATGATTCCTTGTCAGATGCTGAGGTCACGCACCTCGTAATGGACCTGGCCAGGCGAGTGCATGTCAGTACTGTCGTCAGGGATGCATGAACCGGAGGAAGGGGGACACCGCGGGAGTACCCCTGACACTGCCAAAATATTGTATACACATTTCGTATATAATAGCCGTGGCTTGGATGAATTCATAAGCACTGCTCTTCGTGTTTGTCAGCAAACCAGCCTTAAGATGCTGATTCACCTGTCAAATGCAACGTGGCATTCAGCGGCCAATTCGACGGACGATTTGGTTAATTCAGTTCTTTATAAATGGAGCTGAACACAACAGGGCATAGACCACCGCTTTGGGCTGTGTTCGTCGCTAATCGCATCCAGTATCCGTCGTCAACATGCAATGGCATGGGGAGATTTTAACTTCTTTGGTGAGAGACATCCGTTGCATCCATTGCTATGGTCCATCGGAGTAGTCGCCGAATAAAGTGAAGGGCTAGATTTCAAGTCAGTAGCCTGACATAAAAGGAGACGGAAAGTTTACTAATGGAGTTTGCGTTACATTTGCAGTGCATTGCATTGCCTTGCATTTTGTCACCTTATCCAGAAATTTGACAGATGTGGTTTACTTCTCCAAGTATTTACAAACGGGGAATGTTAGCGAAGCGAAAGAAAAGCTAGCGTGGTGCATGTGATCAGCTGTCGCGATTAATACCCATTTGTATACTTCGGGTAACAAATGAATATCTTACATTAGCTTGGACCTGGCAGTGGAGGGATTACTTAGACCCTCTAAGGTTTTCTGAAATAACTCATAATCCGTCTAAAGAATCACTTCGGTAATTTATCATATAACCCGACAATTGATGAAGGTGCATGTCAAATGTTGAGGTGCAGTCTACTAACTTAACGAAGTTGGGGTACACCAAAATCAGGTGACGTCATCTAGTGCAGTTTTTAAATGTGCATTAAGTATATCTCACAAACCGTTTAAGATACAGCCAAAAGTTAACCTGTAGTGAAGAGAGAAATGACTAAGGTAAAGCTAAGAAGCAAAAAAGTAACCCATGTGATGTCATCGGGTCAAACGGTAATTTGCCTTTGGTATTT
>JAOTOL010000594.1:0-91912 GCA_034440575.1 Imbricaverruca yamaguchii | reverse complement strand
AAGGGCGCTTCGACCAAAACGTGATCACTTAGCGCCCATAACTTCCAGTTAAGCATTTCAGTTAGTTAAGCAGGCAGGTAATTAATTAAGCAGGCAGGTAAATTTCAGTTAGTCCGCCGGCAGCTAGTGCGAAGGAGAATCTCATTGGAGTCATGCGAGATAACCGGAAGTTTCTCGACACGCGGAGAGGGGTTTGTGTGACGTGGACAGCGGGCATGTCCGGAAATGGCCCCGACGACACTGGGCATACTATTCGCGTACATATTCAACGGCGTGCGTCGTGTTCTGTACTCGGCTCAAATGCGCTGGTCTTCAGCCTAAAAGACGGCTTGTTGCACGCTTAGCTTCGGGGCTTTACGGCGCATCGACCATGTCGATCATATAGCCACGCTTAGCTTCGTCGACTCACTTTGATTTCAACGGGAATGTCGTGCTGTTGTGACGCTCCGGTGTCGTGTAGTTGGTTATTTGGGCTTTCGGGCGCTTCGACTGCTCTGGTCATGTTGCGCCCATCGCTCCAGTGTCCTGATGCTCCTGTGCCGTGATCTGCAGTGTCGCGATCTGCAGTGTCGCGATCTGCAGTGTCGTGATCTGCAGTGTCGCTGTTCTGCAGTGTCGCTGTTCTGCAGTGTCGCTGTTCTGCAGTGTCGCTGTTCTGCAGTGTCGTGATCTGCAGTGTCGTGATCTGCAGTGTCGCTGTTCTGCAGTGTCGCTGTTCTGCAGTGTCGCTGTTCTGCAGTGTCGCTGTTCTGCAGTGCCGCTGCTCTGCAGTGTCGTGACCTGCAGTGTCATGATCTGCAGTGTCGCTGTTCTGCAGTGCCGTGATCTGCAGTGCCGCCGTTCTGCAGTGTCGTGACCTGCAGTGTCGCTGTCCTGCAGGTACGAGATCAAGCACGCCATCTCCTACCACAAGCACAAGGTGCTGGAGCTGTACGCGGACGTCGCCGATCTGAGCACGGAGAACTCGGTGGCCAGGTGAGCCGGTGCTGCCCCGGTAGCTCAGTTGGTTAGAGCGCTGGCCTGCACCGGTCTCCCCTGTACTGGCAACACAGGGTTCGAGTCGCTTCGCGCGCTCGCATTTAGCCCCCGGCCGGGAGTGTCAGTTGGCAGCTGGCACGATAAGGCCGGGGACGAGCTACCGGGCGGCCGTGTCGGTGCATTGGCGGCACGTTAAACTTTCGGTCTAAATTCTGCCGTTGAACTGGAGCTCATGGATCGGGTGGTGGGGCCAGGGTTCACGCAACAAGCTCTGCTTAGCAATAGAACCCTGGCTCCTCAAGCCACCCCAGCAACAACTCGGATCAAATTTATATATAAAAATATTTTATTAAAAAATGGTCGCTCCACCACGCACCGGTCAGCCATCAGCCGCCCAGCTGATAAATTTCGCGGCAGTTGGCCACACAAAAACCCGACAAACATGACAGCGAACAGCACGATAAGGCGTAGCCGCTGAAACGTCATGCATTTTGAACGTCTGAAATGTCTGAAACGTCGCATCATGAACAGCGCAGGGAGGATTATTGAACGAATTGGGTGCCGTTGCGACTTGACACTATCGAATGTCATTGGATGCTGTTGCGATTGCACTGTGTTTTCAACTTTTGCTGCCGGTGGCATGTCTGTGCTCGATGCTCAACAGAACAGCATAGCATAACACAGCACAGCACAGCACAGCACAGCACAGCACTGCGTGACTGTGTACAACACCAGGGGAAACTTCATGCTTGATCATCCATTGTGACTAAACGCTTCATCATTCAGCCATATAACCTAATCTGTCACATTTGACATTTAGTGCATTTCACTGCAGATTTCGCACACGTTGGCACTTATCAGTACCGTCCTGTAAAATAGTTGTCCAACCAATATGTGTCACGGGGTTATGTTCCTTTCGTGGACTTAGTTATTACTACCTTTCGCGAAACGAATATATATGAAATTCATAGCGCGGCTAGCATATTTGTAGTAGATTGTGCAACGATGTAAGCAAACCTTTCAGCCTACGGTTGCAATTGCCCAATTTGCATCAGCAATTCCTACCCACACATTTCACCACACGCATTACATGCTTATCCAGCTTTTCATCTCGCAACTTATTATACCAGATTTATACCATAATTAAATATCCCATAGTTGCACTGTACAATAATATCTCCCCAACGATGTCGTGATTCAGATTGATCACGATTAATGTCTGCAATTCTGAAGCGACCCACGTCTCAGTGCATCACAGCACTCTTTTTTCTCTCTTTTTATTCGGTGGTTCACGACGCAGTTTATGCACATTCACGGCTAATGGCGCCGCCCACACTGTTTCGCCGGTGAGCGTTCGATCGCGGGACTGGGAAATGTCCCGAGCGGCGCTGGTGTCGAACCCGGGACCTTTGGTACTCAGAGCCCGACACCCTAACCACTCGGCCATTGCCGCCCCATCAACGCACTCAACCGAAGCAGTCGATGCGCCCCTAAGCCCAAATAACCAACCAACCAACGCACTCAACCGTGACCTATGTGCGATTCAGACTGAGCAAGATCGAGGAGGAGACCTACCTGTGTCCGTCCGAGGTTGGCTACATCCGTCCCCTCCGCGCCGTCAACACCGACGGCAAGTGGCGCGTCGTTGTCAACAACATCAAGGTGAATATGACGTCATCACGGCCGGACCTGTGTTCGACTCGAGTTGAATCGAGAATCGACTCATGAATCGATCGTTATTGGATGAGTCGCGAGTTGAATCGATTCTTTTCCCAAAAAATATCTTAAGTCGTTAGTTGAATCACATCTTCCTATCTTTTTTTTAATGAGTCGAATCACAAGTCAATCATTCAAATATGTGTGGGCAGTGCACACTGAATCATGTGGCTCATGTGTCTGAATCCACTGATTCGGATCTGAATCGATTCAACTTTCTGTATGTTTGAGTCGCGAGTCGAATCAGATCTCAAGATCTATGAGTCGCATGTGAGTCGACCAAAAAAAAGTTGAGTCGAACAGAAGTCTGATTACGGCTCTCGATGAATGCACCCGCCACATGTCTGACGTTCCTGGGCGGAGGATTTCTGCATGTAAATGAGATACTGATCTGCCACTTATTGACGCCACTTACAATTGATATCACTCAAGTGGTGTACTTCATCCTCATAGCAACGTTGGTGTTGATCGTTTTGCAAATGTCAGTCACATTTTTCTCAACGAATGTCGATTTAATCATATGCTAGTGCTGAGAGTTAGATCTAGATCAATGCTGACATACAAGAAAAAGGTTTTGTAATGTAGATGTTCATGGGAGTGAACGAAAATTAGAGGATCAATCAATTAAAATGTTCATCGATGTTTTCCTCCTTCCGTTTTTGTTTCCATTTTTGGTGTTTTGACGCCTGCTGTCATCGCAAGTCCTTAAATGTAAGAGCATCTGTTGAACGCCTCCTACATTTCTACGTTTCAATAGTGTTTCTGAGCCAACCGCTAGATGGCACAGCAGGTCGACTACGAAACCTTCAGGACGAACCGTTAGATGGCACTGCAGGTCTACCACGATACATTCACGACTAACCGCTAGATGGCACTGCAGGTCGACTACGAGACCTTCACCCAGACTACCCGCATCGAGAAGTGTCTGACGGCTGGCGAGGCGTGTCCTCTGCTGCCGCACTGCTACGAGTCCAGCTGTCTGCAGAAGGCCGTCTACCACAGGTCAGGTCACCGGCCAGGTCACGGACAGCGACGGCCAAATATCCCGATTTTTGGGAAGCTAATTTGAGGAAATCGCTTTGCCGTCAACACCCAGGGACTAATGCTTCAGGCCGAAGTGCCTAGTGTAATAAAGCAAACGACTAATGCTTAGCTTTGTCCGATAGGCAACGTCAAATCGGTCGTGAAAGTATCTGAGAATGGGCGCTAAATGACCTCGCAGTCGGCGCGCCCTTAAGCCAAAATAATCAACGAAAGTATCTGAGAATGGTAAAGACAACAAACATGTCCACGACTATCCAGCTATTGATAACTGCGAATGTGGCAGCAGCGGCGTCACCATCGGTCTGACCGCCGTGACGTCATTGGCAGGTTCCTGGTCTACGACCCGTGTGACCAGTACTTCCCCTTCGCCGTGGAGACGTTCCAGCTGCCGTCGGCCTGCGCCTGCTCCCTGGGAGCTTACGAGATCACTCACTAGATGTCACCACCGACGATGCCGCGATGTCTGGCCAGCCCACTGGCCCGATATCGCGCGTATGGTTAGCGAAATCACATCGACTGCGCAAACGTGGGGTGCTTGATGATCGATGGAGAAGACGCTTGTAGTAAGTTATTTCGATATATTTATTGTACATTTGCTTAGAATGGTGTGACGTATAGTGAACTCTGATGAGCTATCTGAACTTCCTGGAGGCGATTTGAAACGTTCCCGATCTCGTGCGGCGGCGCGGCGGCAATCTCTGGGGGGAGATAAAGCGACCAATAGCGACCAGCGAGCAACGGGCGGAAATGTGATGTGATATGTACTTGGCGAGCCGGGCCAACTGTACAATTTGGCAGGGCCAAATGTGCTACCAAATTGTGTAATGTGCTACCAAACGTGGTGATGTACCACGTGGGGACTATTTTTGCGGTGGTTTGTATTTGTGTTGACAATAAAAACGAACAATTTAATCACGTTTTTATGTCTTCGACACATTCGACGTTGAACACGAGTCTCGTGAGATTTCTGTGCAACCTCGAGAAGAAGAAACAGCACATCGCTCACGGCGTTTTAGCTTTGTAGCTTTGAACAGTCTTGATTATCAATGCGACCATATTTTCGAAACTATGGCGATACATTCTGCCGAATGAAAGTGTAGATTCAACAAAACTCCATAATTTACCCGCCCTTCTCTCACATGGGGACATAAATTAAAATTGGAGAAAGTATAGGAATCAGATGCAGCATAAGATTGCAGAGTGCGGGAGCGCACAGCATCGCCTGACGACGAAAAGCACTGGCCGAAACCCGAGGCAAGACCAACTAAAAAATATCCCTTTCTTCCCTCCCTCTTGGCGAAGTTCGTTAGTTATCTGGGCTTTAGGGCGCATCGACTTCATTGGTCATGTAGCGCCCAGAACAGTAGGATATTTACTCTTCGATATAACGCATTTGCTAGCTATACATCGCAGAATACTGCTATTCCGTAATTACAAAATTACGTACCGTACACCGTAATTCCGTAATTACGTAGTAACAAACGGAACGTAAGTTAGTTATTTGGGCTTTAGGGCGCGTCGACTGCTGTGGTCATTTTGCGCCGTCTTACGGCTCGGGATCCAACACAGTATTGCTCTTTTACCCGTCTCGTGCACAGAGGCAAGGCGATGATAAACATTCTGTAAAATGGGATGATGGGTCAGGCGTCCTCATCGCTAAAAGATAACTTAAGGAATCCGTTAAAATAATGCGTAGTGGATCATTTAACGCTTGAATGAAACATGGAGATTTCAGGATAGCAATAAGCTCAGAGGTATACACAGATACGTGATAAAAAGTGAACAACCTCCAACAACACCAGTAGTAAAAGCGCTGCCGACGCGAAACTCCGCTCTGGATCTATCTGCATACGTTGCAATGAATCCAGTGCTGTTGTTTATTGTTTATCGAGTGTTTCACGACGCACTTTGTGCACAATGACCGCTAATGGCGCCGACCACACTGTTTCGCCGGTGGGCCGCGGGATTGGGAAATGTCCCGAGTGGCCTCAACCCGGGACCTGTGGTACCCGGAGCTCAGCGTCTCAACCACTTGGCCATCCACGCCCCCGAATCCAGTGCAACCCTCGATGTGCTCCATGGCAAGTGCACGAAATTCATGCGGTACGGCATCCGCCTTCTCTGCTCCGGCGATGGACACGTCCACCTCAGGTGGCACAACTCCCCAGTGCCCGGACGCCGGCGAAGTTTGCGGGCGACATCGCACTCCGAACTGTACGGGTGGTCCACCGCCTCAGGTCGAGTTGTGTTCGTCTCATCACTGTTCGCGTCACAATTCCACTCCTTTTTTTTTTTCGGTTTTTTTTTCCTTAAATACAAAATACTCAATTTTTGTTTGTTTTTGGGTTTTTGGGTGTTTTGTTGTTTTTTTGTTTTTGGGGTTGTTGGTTGGGAGGGATGTAAGTTTTTTTTTTTCCTTTCCCCAAGGACGCAAAAAAAACATTTCCCCCCCTCCTTCTTCTATTATTTTATAAAAAAATGTTTAGGGTTAAAAGGTACCTCGGAAAAAAAAAGGGAGGGGGAATGAAAAATTTTTTTTTTTAAAAATAAAACAAAAAAGGGAATTTTAATTTTTTTTTTTTAAAAAAAGAAGGGGGGAGGAATTTTTTTTTTTTTTTTTAATAAAAAAGTAAGGTATTATACCCACAATTTATAAAAAAAAAAAGGTGGAGGGGAGGTTGTATTTTTATTTTTTTAAAAAGTTTTCAGCGGGGATTTTTAAGATTACCGTTTTATAAATAAGTTTTTTTTAAAAAAAAGTTTTTTTTAAATTTTTTTTTTTGATATTTTTGTTTTTTTTTTTTTTTATTTTTTTTTTTAAATATCTTGTGTTTTGGGTGGGTTGTCAAAATTGGTGTGGAAGAAAGTGAAAGAAAATTTTTTGGTAAAAATGAAAAAAAAAGGGGTTTATTTTAAAAAAAAAAAAATTGGGGGGGGGGGGGGAAATTTTTTTTATTTTTTAATAGATTTTTTTTTTTTTTTTTTAGCTTTGTTCTTATAAATTATAATCTTTTGTTAAATTTGTAATAAGAATATCATATGTGTTTTTTTTTTTTTTTGTTTTTGTTTTGGTTTATTGATTGGTTTTTTTATAGAGCGCATACAACCTTTTTTTATTTTGTTTGTGGTTTTTTTTTTTTTTTTTTTTTTCTTTTTTTTCCCACACCGGGGGGGGGTGTGTGTTCTTTCTTTTTTCTTTTTGCGTCATTTTTCCCTCTGGCAGCAGGCGACGCATACGGAACTCCACAAAGCAAAATGCACCCGAAAAGATGTGTTGTGCTTTGTTTCAAAATATGTTTTGGGCATGTGGGCTGTTTTCCATTGCGAAACCTGAAGCTAAATAAAATGGTGGTCACTTTCTTCCGTCGAGTGGCGTGACGCGCGGAAAACAGCGTACTGCGTAACATGTCAGTCGCCGTTCAACTCTGAAGTTGCGCAAAACGCCACAGCTTCAGGGACCACAGATACTGCATCGTCACCGATTCACGCTCTTCACAATTCAATTCGCAAGTACAATTCACACTTGTATGGCCTCTCGCCGGAATGCGGTTCATAGTGGACATTAAGACGGAACTGGTGATTAAACGCCTTGCCGCAAACGTCACGGCCGAGCCGGCGTTTCTCTCCAGAATGAACAGTGGCGCTTCAAAAATGACCGACTGAACCAACGATTCATCACATTCCTGGCACTTGCACGACCTCTCACCGAGGTAAAGTCTGTAGTGGACATTTGTTCGTTTATTGGTTGGTTCACGACACACTTTATACACATTCACGGCTAATGGCGCCGCCCACACTGTTTCGCCGGTGGGCCGCGGCATTGGGAAATGTCCTGAGTGGCGCTAGAGTCGAACCCGGGACCTTTGGTACCCATAGCCCGACACCTTAACCACTCGGCCATCCCCGCCCCTGTAGTGGACATTAAGATGACTCTTTGGAAGAAACGATTCAACGCACAGGCTACATTTGTTTTGTTTCCCCGCTATTGTGAGTTCGGGCGTGGGCAATGAGCACGCCAGGATAGTGAAACTCTGCCACACAAATCACAGCGACACGTGTGTGTGTGTGTGTGTGTTTGTGGTTGTGCCTGTCCAGCCTGCCACCGCGTGGTGATGTCGGCTGTTTCCGGGTGGGCGTTTGTGGTGTTAGTGTTTGGTAGGGGTGAAAGGGTATGAGGAGTAATATGGTGGGGATGAAAGGGAGCGAAGAAGAGTAAAGTCGGCTTGTAGAGGCAACTCGTGAGAGTTGAGACGTCTTGAAGTATGGAGCGTAGAGGGAGTAGAAGTTGAGTCGTCTTGCAGGCAGATGAGATGGTGGTCGAAGCTGAGCTGGTGCAGAAGACAAGAGTTGGGCACTTTTCTGACTGATTCCTGTCTTCCATGCCGTGAGCTGGCTGTGTCACTGGAGCTGCCGAGCATAGCCGCAGGATACCCGCAACGCGAACACTCGCACCGGCGTGTGTTGTCGCAGGTGAACCCGCCTCGCTGACGGTGTTGTGACTTCACAGACAGCGACAGGATTCAAGTAGTTTCAGTAACTGAAATCAGAAGGGAAGGTGGTGATAAATTGCATCGTAAGGTGAACGAACACTCGCAGTATGTAGCATGTTTCCATGCTACATAACAAAACGGAGCAGCCTTACACCCACAAATGACCACACGTGACGCCTTCACAGAGGGTTGGGTGTTGAGGTCGCCATTGTCTGGAGGCTCATTGTCTTTTTGATACGAAGGAATGGAGAAGTACTCAAGGACACATTTTGTACTGCCCGTATATTTATTAAGAGTAGATCTTATGAACATATAACATGTGAGCGTATATCTGATGAACGTAGATCTTATTAATGCAGACCTGATGGACCCCTATGGGACACTACGGGTCCGCCCGCCCCTCCGGGATATCGGGACCAAAGAGGTGTTGCTCCCCCGTCGCAACTAGCATGATGCGACGGGGGACCTCAGGCTCCAGGACTCCGTCATCCCCGGGGGACGGGCCGAGGGGGCGCGACTACCCCGATAAAACTGGAGCTGACGAGCAGGACCGGAGAAGTTCTCCTACCTGCTCATAGTAGGCATAGCTAGTACTGCAGGGCCGGGTGAAGAACTTGTATGGATCTTATGCACACACACATCGAGGCACGTTAATCTAATGTACATCTGATGCACATAGATCTGATACACGTACATGAAATATACGTAACCTTATTAACGTATATCTTCTGCACGTAAATCTTACAGCACGTAGATTTTATGCACCTCCACCACCTTATTTGCTACTGCATGCACGTTCAATATTAACCGGCGACAGGCCGTTGACAGGTGGGATCTCTCCAGAGGCCCCCAAAGTATTTCGACAGCGAAGGAATTAGTGACGCAGACATACCAAATTTTCAGTGTCTTCTTATAAATGCACTTTGCATATTTTGTAAAAGCGTCAGACTCGGGCGATCGAAGATTGGCTCGGAACGGGTTAACGGGAGTGATGGTACAGCACATTCAAAGTGCTGACAATCAGAGTAGCTGGAACATGCAGAACCAAACTCAGAGCATGCTGTCCTGTCATCAAGACGAACAAACCCATCTGTAAATAGTCAATACGTTCAAGACCATCAACCTGTGGTCAGGTGGTCACCAGTTATCGTATTTAGTGGGGGGAAATTCAATTTTGGTGTAATTTTGCTCGCCAAAAATCATGCAAGCAGTGAAGAAGGTTTCTTGGTTCATGCATGTGTCAAAGGTCAACGACCTTACGACAGGCCACTCACCGTGTACATTCTAAGCAAAGCCATCTTATGCAGAATGTTGCTGTTCCTCGCCAGGTGGAAACTGAATTCGGTTCCAACTATGCCCAAGTCCTGCAACATGAGATTACATAGCAAACGAATGGCCTAAGATAACCTGACCCAATGCAAGCTGACATAATTTCACCTTTATAAATTCTTTCCCAAGGAGTGCACACCCAGGCGAAGGTTGAAGAGATTGCTTTATTGCTTCGTATATTGTCCCAGTTTGACTTGGACTCAGGTCACAAGGCCAGAAGCTGGACAGCCTACAAACACGTTTCAGTCAAGTGTGTTGACTTCTGAAAAGTATGTTAGGACGGGAAACCCAGCATTTGAGTGGAGGCACATCTCAAAAGTACACAAAACAACACCCCTGGTATCAATATCATGTATCTTCTTGGAACACAGCCCAACACTTAAAAGGAAACGGTCCAGACACAGTCAAGCTTCAACTTACTTGATTTGATCGCTGGACACGACCAGCGTTGACTATACCTAGTAGCTTCGGACGCCCTCTCCGGAAGAGGCGAATGAGTCTCCTTTCACGTTGCGGGCAAGGTCGACCTTACGACCTTGACCGGTTTCGCCGTACGGCTCGGGCTGCTACAGGAGCGAGCAGACCTGTTGGGTGGTAGCCTGCAACACCCTGGTGCTCAGTGTCCTGCAACATTTCCTTCAGAACATTTTAAAGTGTTGCAGGTGCGTCAAGCGACGGTCAAATATGACACCAAGATATCTGACTATCGGTTTTGTCGGACTTGTTGATTTGTACAAACGGATTTTCGTACTTCCACATTGTTGGCACCTGCAGAAGTGCCTCACCTAATGAGAAACGGAAGCAACCTATTCCCCCATGGCTTACATGGGGGAATAGAAGACGGCGAGCCGCAGCCTTCTCTGCATTCCCGGTGCAGATGTGCTTGAAGTCCGGATTGCAAAACCGTCTACAAAGCGAGAGCGACAGGTGGAGGGCCGTAGTGCACAGGTAACGTCGTGGATCATAAAACAAACAATGACACGCTAAGCACCCTGCCCTGTGGGACTCCATTTGCTTGCCAGAACCAGTCAGAAAGTGGTTGGGAGGTGTGGATTGGGTGTGGACAGTATATGTGCTATTTGGGTTTTGGGCGCTTCGACCATAAAATGCGTCGTACTGCGCGTCGTACTAAGCGTGACGTCCGCATCAAGAAACGATTGCATTGGGCGAACACTCGGCCAGCCCAGTCCAGGAGGCTACGCCGTCCAGGGCGTCCAAGACGCACGAGCTTCTCGCCAAGTGTCGGTCTGCCCGACCAGCCGTGGGTCGCGGGCACTCAATCTAGACGGTGACAGAGGTCGATACTGGATGAGTCATTTGAAACCTGGGGTCGGGATGGTCTTTCAATACGCTTGCTGAGTGCTGGTCCTGGTGGGAAAACATTGTCCATTTTTTCCCTGGTCGTTCTACAGAGCCCGCTCCATATCTACCAGGCGCGCACGCTTAGCATCGGGGGATTATCATCCTAAACGTGGACCTGTTGGTGAACGTCAGCGACGACACGGCTCCGGTGGTCTTCGACAGTTTCCGAGAGGTGACAGATCCTGTTGCAGCAGACGATGGCAACATGGGAGTCGAGGAGCCAGTATCCACGCGAGAGGCGGCGACCGGAGGAGATACGGGCCGGGTGGTGGTCTCAGTAGGGGGAAGGGCAACCCGAGGACTTCGGCGACGGCTTACTTCCTCTCCTGCGTTCGACTAGTGTACACTCTCCACTTTCTCTGTCCTTGGCAAGTACGCCAGCAGAAGCAACGGACTAATGTTTTCTGCTCGGTTGGTTGGTTATTGGGGTTATGGGCGCATCGACTGCGTTGGTCATGCAGCGTCCATAACATCGTCAGTGAAACAATGAAATGCAAGCAACATCATCAGTAAAACAGTGAAATGGATATCACATCATCAAACAGTGAAAGCAAGCGAAAAAGACACGTCATGGGGTGAAATGCACTACGAAATACGAAGCATCGAAGATCTTCATGACGGTACTTTGCGATGTAATGCTACCTTTGTTGGGGTGAGTACACCACGTCCACTCCAGCCGCAGAAAGAAATGGGAAGAGTTCAGCGACATGCTGTGAATTGTCGCCCAATAGTTTCACCAGGGTAGGCGATGGGGTTCCAAAAAAGCGGCGACGTTCCGTTTCGAGGAGACGACACGTGCTAAGAATATCGGCCACGGACAGGTGGTCGCCGCAACGTGGACAAACTGGTCGCTGTCCCGAGCATAGAAGGTAGCGGTGCGAAAAATGTGTCCTAAACGCAAGCGGCACAGAATCACCTGTTCACGTCTCGATCGTCGCGAGCAAGACTGCCACCCACCCAGGCGAAGCGGTCCATCGATTTCCGATGGCATAACGTCATGTGCTGAGGGCACCTGAGCCTGTTCTTCATTCCTGCTAGGGGCTTGGGTACAAACGTCACTGACCCCCGAAAGGTGACTGGTCATTCCATTCGAAAGCGAGGATCCTGTGATCGCAAATGGTCCACAAGCGACATCGAAGGACTAAAGGAGATGATGAGCTGCGTGATGAGATCCGCGGATCCACCTTCCTGCAACTGTAGCGGAGTACGTCCACTACAACTACTTCTGTCCTGTGGCTGTGCGTATCGTCACACTTCACCCTTCACACAGTTCACACGGGACACCACACGCCGGGTGTCCTGTCGCTGTACCTACTGTGGCACAACCAGCTCGCAGCAAGGAAGACGGGAACCGATCAGACACGTGGCCGTTTCGCTGTGATTTGCGTGGCAGAGAGGTTCGGTTTCCTAGCGGGTTCGCGGCGGTCTCCACGCCGGAACACATAGCGACGACGAGAGGTCACACATACATGTCGGAAGCGTTAGCTAGTTCGCTATTGGAGTCTAAGGGCGCATCGACTGCGTCGGTCATGCAGCGCTCATCATAACATCGTCAGTGAAACAGTGAGATGAAATCACCATCAGTCGAACATTGAAATGGAAGTCACATCATCAGACAGTGAAAGCAAGTGAAAATCAGTCAGAGTGACACGTCATGGGGAGATAATGCATTGTGAACCACGATTACCTCCCTGGATAGATGACAGCAAATCGATTTGTGAGAGAAACTCGAACAGTCGTCCACTCCGAACCAATATGACCCATCGCCTGAAATGTTTGTCATGGTCATCGTGGACAACTCTCTTCCAAAGTATCGTCGTCGAAGTTCGGAGTGTTCCAAAGTATCGTGTGGAAAGTCGTTCCATCGAGAGCCGATGTCCACATGTGTGACGTCACAGGTATGGCAGACCGTTCGTTCGTCACGACACCCTGCAGCGTCACGCTCCAGGCATTCTGGAGAGAAACCGTTGAGCTGCAACGCTCGTGGTACGCTGTTTGGTCGACATGGTGGTTGGTTGTTGAAGTTTAGGGGCTCATCGACTGCATCCGTCATACAGCGCCAATAACATAGTCAGTGAAACAGTGAGATGAAGGAAACATCACCAGCCAAACAGTGAAATGTAAGCAACATCATCGAACAGTGGAAGCACGCGAAAAGCAGTCAAAATGGCATGTCACAGCAGCATCAGTAAAACAATCAAATGAAAAACATCACCAACCAAACAGTGAAATGTAGGCAACACCAAACAGTGGAAGCACGCGAAAAGCGGTCCGAATGACATGTCATTGCAACACCAGCCAAACAGTGAAATGAAACCGACATCATCGACATAGTGCGGGCCGGCACTATGTGGTTGGCACTGTGCAGTGGTCGACATTGTGCCGGCCGGCAACTCTACCTCCGTCGGGACGGTGGATGGGGGTTCAACACGTGCGGGCGTCGAGGTCAGACACGCTCTTCTCGGAGCACGGCCGACGCCTGCAGCCGGCAGACCGGAAGAGCACCAGGAACGACCTACCTGCTCGTGACAAGGAAGGGGCTGGTGTTGCGGGGTTGGATGAAAGGCTTACAAGGGACGTAGATACGAGGTGGATACTGGGAAGGGGGAGAGGGATGGGCGGTGGGGACTACGCGAGTCTCCGGAAACACCTCCGCGTTTCCACACTCCTTATCAGGGCGGCTGTGTTATCCCGAGGGAGCGCCAATTCCCTGGCCAGCCGAGTGACGAGGTTGACCCCATTGCGGGGCATATACGTAACCTTATTAACGTATATCTTCTGCACGTAAATCTTACAGCACGTAGATCTTATGCAACTCCACCACCTTATTTGCTTCTGCATGCACGTTCAATATTAACCGGCGCCAGGCCATTGACAGGTAGGATCTCCCCAAAGTTTTCGACAGCGAAGGAATTAGTGACGCAGACACACCAAACTTTCAGTGGCTTCTTATAAATGCGCTTTGCATATTTTGTAAAATCGTCAGATTCGGGCGATCGAAGATTCGCCTGGAACCTGGCCTGGCCTGAATCGAAGATTGGCAAAGGGAGTGATGGTCCAGCAAATTCAAAGTGCCGAGAATCAGAGTAGCTGGAACATGCAGAACCAAACTCAGAGCATGCTGTCCTTTCATCAAGACGAACAAACCCATCTGCAAACGGTCAATACGTTGAAGACCATGAACCTGTGGTCAGGTGGTCATCCGTTACCGTACTTGGTGGGGATAAATTCAATTTCGGTGTAATTTTGCTCGGCAAAAATCATGCAAGCAATGAACAAGGTTTCTTGGTTCATGCATGTGTCAAATGTCAACGACCTTACGACAGGCCACTCACCATGTAGATTCTAAGCAAAGCCATCGTATGCAGAATGTTGCTGTTCCTCGCCAGGTGGAAACTGAATTCGGTTGCAACTGTGCCCAAGTCCTGCAACATGAGATTACATAGCAAACGAATGGCCTTAGCTAACCTGACCCAATGCAAGCTGACATAATTTCACCTTTATAAATTCCTTCCCAAGCAGTGCACACCCAGGCGAAGGTTGAAGAGATTGCTGTATTGCTTCGTATATTGTCCCAGTTTGACTTGGACTCAGGTCACAAGGCCAGAAGCTGGACAGCCTACAAACACGTTTCAGTCAAGTGTGTTGACTTCTGAAAAGTATGTTTGGGCGGGAAACCCAGCATTTGAGTGGAGGCACATCTCCTCAACAGTACACAAAACAACACCCCTAGTATCAATATCATGTATCTTCTTGTAACACAACCCAACACTTAAAAAGAAATGGTCCAGACACAGTCAAACTTCAACTTACTTGATTTGATAGCTGGACACGACCAGCGCTGATTTTACCTGGTAGCTTCGGACGCCCTCTCCGGAGGAGGCGAATGGGTCTCCTTTCACGTTGCGGACAAGGTCGACCTTACGACCTTGACCGGTCTCGCCGTACGGCTCGGGCTGCTACAGGAGCGAGCAGACCTGTAGGGTGGTAGCCCGCAAGACACTGGTGCTCAGTGCCCTGCAACATTTCCTTCAGAGCATTTTAAAGTGTTGCAGGTGCGTCAAGCGACGGTCAAATATGACACCAAGATATCTGGCTATCGGTTTTGTTGGAATTGTTGATTTGTACAAACGGATTTTCGTACTTCCACATTGTTGGCACCTGCAGAAGTGCCTCACCTAATGAGAAACGGAAGCAACCTATTCCCCCATGGCTTACATGGGGGAATAGAAGACGGCGAGCCGCAGCCTTCTCTACATTGCCGGTGCAGATGTGCTTGAAGTCCGGATTGCAAAACCGTCTACAAAGCGAGAGCGACAGGTGGAGGGCCGTAGTGCACAGGTAACGTCATGGATCATAAAACAAACAATGACACGCTAAGCACCCTGCCCTGTGGGACGCCATTTGCTTGCCAGAACCAGTCAGAAAGTGGTTGAGAGGTGTGGATTGGGTGTGGACAGTATATGTGCACTGTGCGTCGTACTACGCGTGACGTCCGCATCAAGAAACGATGTCATTGGGCGAACACTCGGCCAGCCCAGTCCAGGAGGCGACGCCGCCCAAGGCATCCAAGACGCACGAGTTTCTCGCCACGTATCTGTCTGCCCGACCAGCCGTGGGTGGCGGGCACTCAATCTAGACGGTGACGGAGGTCGATATTGGATGAGCCATCTGAAACCTGGGGTCGGGATGGTCTTTCAATACGCCTGCTGAGTGCT
The DNA here is from genome assembly GCA_034440575.1 of Imbricaverruca yamaguchii. NCBI lineage: Eukaryota > Metazoa > Arthropoda > Thecostraca > Neoverrucidae > Imbricaverruca > Imbricaverruca yamaguchii. Next base: position 76,275 of record JAOTOL010000594.1, on the reverse strand, counting down.
CGTCCTGGTGGGAAAACATTATCCATTTTTTCCCTGGTCGTTGTACAGAGCCCGCTCCATATCTACAAGGCGCGCACGCTTAGCATCGGGGTTCACCTTTCTGCCTCTATGATGATGAATTGGAGTTTAGGGGCGCGTCGACTTCCAGGGTCATTTTGCGCCCATAACTGTGTTTACCGACAGCAACTAGTAATCGTTAGGATCGCAGGTGGGAGTGTGTCTAACCAGGAAAGCCACGGGAGAAATATTCCGAATGTTCCTCGCATACTCATCTTCCGAGGACTGACCAAAAATATTTCATCATTGTCCCCTTTCCAGAGGCGAGACGGATGCGACAGATTTGGGAGTATCACCCGTTGCGAGAAGTTAAAGGATGGTGCTATTGAAGTAGAGTTTGCACAAGTAGAAGCACAGAACGCACTGTAAATGACCGAGTTCGTATATAGTGTGCGGAAAGGTGGGAGGAAAATCGATGAGAGCATCAAGATGAGGGTCGAACCCCACCAAACCAAAAATACATGTGGAATCATCAATTGTTACGATCTCAAGGACGTACCGGAGGAAGAGATAGTGGATGGGCTATCTGAGTTCGGCGTGATAGGAGCCAGAAAAATGAAGACGAGACGAGGTGCAGAGCTGATCGCCACAAGCTGATCGCCACATGTCATATTGACTTTCGACTCAACTGACTTGCCCTCTGAGATCCGAGTGGGTTACATCCGGGTCAAGGTGCGACTTTTTCGTCCAAACCCAATGCGTTGTTTTAAATGTCAGAAATATGGGCACATCAACCAATACTGCAACTACTAGGCACCACCTGCGAAGGTGGTGCCTCATCGGGGGGGGGGGGGTGCCTCATCGGAGGGACCTTTCTGCCTCTAGTTTCTGGAGATTCTCACCCGAAACGTGGACCTGTTGGTGAACACCAGTGACGACACGGCTCCGGTGGTCTCCGACAGTTTCCGAAAGGTGACAAGAGATCCTGTTGCAGCAGACGATGGCAACATGGGAGTCGAGGAGCCAGTATCCACGCGAGAGGCGGCGACCGGAGGAGATACGGGCCGGGTGGTGGTCTCAGTAGGGGGTAGGGTAACCCGAGGACTTCGGCGACGGCTTACTTCCTCTCCTGCGTTCGACTAGTGTACACTCTCCACTTCCTCTGTCCTTGGCCAGTACGCCAGCAGGAGCAACGGACTAATGTTCCCTGCTCGGTTGGTTGGTTATTGGGGTTTAGGGACGCATCGACTGCGTCGGTCACGCAGCGTCCATAACATCGTCAGTGAAACAGTGAGATGCAAGCAACATCATCAGTAAAACAGTGAAATGGAAATCACATCATCAAACAGTGAAAGCAAGCGAAAATCATGTGTGTGTGTGTGTGATTGTGGTTTTAGGGCGCATCGACCATGGTTGGTCATTTGGCGCCCATAACAGAGCAGAGAACTACTTAGTCAGAGTCAGGTCTTAGTACTGTGATTGGGCGGATGGTTTTTACTGACCTGAGTATATTATATAAAATCCCATTTTCCTGAAGTAGTGACACACTTTTCCTAAGCAGTTCGAGTCGTCTCGAAGAAGATTTGGGAACGTCCTGCTGGTTCCAATGTACTGGGCTCTCTCCTGTGCGTAGTGCTGACATGTAAGAATGTGATGTACCGTTAGTGGAGAACTGCATCTTGGGCATTCAAGCTTGTTTTCGTTTATGAGGTGGTGATGTGTGGTATAGGTGTGTCCGATTCGGAGTCTTGCCAGCGCTACCTCCTCCGCTCGAACTTTCCTGGAAGAGGAGGGCCAGTAACCTATTCTTGGTTTGATTTCTCGGAGTTTGTTGGTGCTCAGGGCGTCCCAGCTACTTTGCCATTTCTGAAGCATGTACTCAGAGATCAGTGGGTAAAAATATCGTGAAGGTAGAGGGAAGGTGCGAGTGCATGGTTTCTGTGCCGCTCGTTTCGCCGCTGCGTCAGCAAGTTCGTTTCCTCAAATGTCAACGTGGCTCGAGATCCAGCAGAAAGAAACGAATCTTCCCTCTCGTTTCAGCAGGGTGAGCCGGTGTAAGATGCCCTGCAGAAGAGCTTCCTGTGGGTTGACACTTTGCAGTGCCGATAGGCGGCTCAAAGAGTCGGACAGGACAACACACGAGTAGTGCTCGCTGACTTCAATGAAGCATAGCGCCTTCAGGATCGCAACCAGTTCCGATGTATAAACGGATGCGTTTGACGGAAGTGAAAAGGACCTCGTGACGGATCCGATGACAAACGCGCATCCGACAACTTGCTTTCCTTTGGAGCCGTCTGTATATATCAGGGTACGTCCTTCGTACGTGGTTATACGCTCCAGTGCATTTAGCCGGAGCAGTTTTGTGGTGACGTCACCCTTCTTGGACGTGCATAGGGCCAGGTCTACTTCTGGTGACACTAATTCCCAAGGCGGGATCTGTGATCGGTCAGCAATCAGGATTCCACGCATACGGATACCACTTGCACGAATGTGTTTACGCATTCTCACGCAGAAGGGCTCAGGGTTTGCCTTCCGTCCTCCGTGGAACAGTGCCAATAGCCGACGAGAAAACACCGCGTCATATGTTGGGTGTGGAGGATATTGCCTCAATTTTCATGCATAGCGAAGGCCAAGCTGATCACGTCTGAGTGCCAGATGCGGCTCGTGGGCTTCCACGTGGATACTTGCTATTGGAGAAGTTCTAAATGCGCCGGTTGCAATGCGTAAGGCTGTATTGTAGACCGTATGTATCAAGCATGCGCTTTCTGGCGGTGCTTGCACCATCATATACAATACAACAATAGTCGAGCTTAGAGCGGATGAGCTGTCGGTACATCTGTAAAAGTGTTGCACGGTCTGCTCCGCATGATGTTCGTGCCACACATTTCATGATGTTAAGAGCTTTAAAACGGCGCTGGCGCAGACTTAAGGTGGTCACCGTATGTCAAGCGTCTATCGAAAGAGACGCTGAGGAACTTCGCAGCAGATCGCAGTGGGATTGGTTTTCCATATAGTTAAGCGCTATTTCAGAGTAGCATGACCGTCGACGACAAAAATGTACAGCAACTGTTTTTTTCTGCGGAAAATCGAAGACCGTTTCGGTAGCTCAAGTCTTCAAGATGATGTATGGCCAGCTGTAGCTGCCGGTTCAGAGATGGTGTACGAGAAGCGGAGAGCCAAAGTGCGAGGTCATCCACGAAAAGTGAGCGTCTGATATTTTCTGGTAGTCTTTCCTATATCGTTGACAAGTACTCCAAACAGGGACACACTGAGCACACTTCCTTGTGGAACTCCGTTCGTGGGCACGCATCTTTCTGATAAATGATTTCCGAGTCGGACGCGGAAGCACCGATCAGCCAAAAAGTTTTTGATGAAGTTTCCCATGGGTCCTCCGACGCCACAGATCCAAGGCCGAACAATCACTCATCCACTCGACGTAGCCAACGAGATAGCCAATGCCCTAGCGGAGCGGAGTGAAGATAGCGAAGCAAGCCATATATTTATACAACATAAACGTAGATGCGAGGTAAATCCTGTCGATTTTTCCACCGCAATACAACACACTTATAATCAGCCATTTACCTTGGTGGAGCTGAAACACTATTAGTATGCTCAAATGTGTATCTGAGGGACCGGACGCCATACACAACGACATGCTAAAACATCTTCCTCCAAGTGCTTTGGATGCACTCCTAACATCCCTTAACGACATCTGGGAAAGAGGAAGCTTTCCGTGCACTTGGCGCGAGGCCACAGTTATCCCAATCTTGAAGCCTGGGAAAAGTGGTCTGGAAGCACTCTACTACAGACCCATTGCGCTGACATCTTCACTCCGTAAATTGATGGGGAAAATGGTAAATACGCGTTTAACATGGTTTTTAGAGCAACAGGACTTCTTCTCAAGCGCCCAGTATGGTTTCCGTAAAAACCGATCCACAGTAGACCAGGTTTTAGCCTTGGACGCAGCTGTCCGTGCCGGTTTCAAGTATCACAAGCACGTAGGTGCCGTATTTTTCGATGTGGAGGCCGCTTATGACACCGCTTGGCGTCACGGCATTTTGATGAAGTTATAGGACTGTGGCAAGCGAAAATCAGTCAGAAAGACCCGTCATGGGGTGAAATGCATCGCGAAATACGAAGCACCGAAAATCTTCACGACGGTACTTTGCGATGTAATGCTACCTTTGTTGGGGTGAGTACACCACGTCAACTCCAGCCGCAGAAAGGAATGGGAAGAGTTCAGCGACATGCTGTGAATTGTCGCCCAATAGTTCCACCAGGGTAGGCGATGGGGTTCCAAAAAAGCGGCGACGTTCCGTTTCGAGACGACACGTGCTAAGAATATCGGCCACGGACAGGTGGTCGCCGCAACGTGGACAAACTGGTCTTGTCCAGGGCATAGAAAGTAGCGGTGCGAAAAATATGTGTGTCCCAAACGCAAGCGGCACAGAATCACCTGTTCACGTCTCGATCGTCGCGAGCAAGACTGCCACCCGCCCAGGCGAAGCGGTCCATCGATTTCCGATGGCATGACGCCATGTGCTGAGGACACCTGAGCGTGTTCTTCATTCCTGCTAGGGGCTTGGGTACAAACGTCACTGACCCCCGAAAGGTGACTTTGGTCATTCCATTCGAAAGCGAGGATCCTGTGATCGCAAATGGTCCACAAGCGACATCGAAGGACTAAAGGAGATGATGAGCTGCGTGATGAGATCCGCGGATCCACCTTCCTGCAACTGTAGCGGAGTACGTCCACTAAAACTACTTCTGTCCTGTGGCTGTGCGTATCGTCACACTTCACCCTTCACACAGCTCACACGGGACACCACACGCCGGGTGTCCTGTCGCTGTACCTACTGTGGCACAACCAGCTCGCAGCAAGGAAGACGGGAACCGATCAGACACGTGGCCGTTTCGCTGTGATTTGCGTGGCAGAGAGGTTCGGTTTCCTAGCGGGTTCGCGGCGGTCTCCACGCCGGAACACATAGCGACGACGAGAGGTCACACATATGTGATGCGCGTCGGAAGCGTTAGCTAGTTCGCTATTGGAGTCTAAGGGCGCATCGACTGCGTCCGTCATGCAGCGCTCATAACATCTTCAGTGAAACAGTGGGATGCAATCACCATCAGTCGAACATTGAAATGGAAGTCACATCATCAGACAGTGAAAGCAAGTGAAAATCAGTCAGAGTGACACGTCATGGGGAGATAATGCGTTGTGAACCACGATTGCCTCCCTGGATAGATAAGAGCAAATCGATTTGTGAGAGAAACTCGAACAGTCGTCCACTCCGAACCAATATGACCCATCGCCTGAAAAGTTTGTCATGCTCATCGTGGACAACCATCTTCCAAAGTATCGTCGTCTAAGTTCGGAGTGTTTCAAAGTATCGTGTGGAAAGTCGTTCCATCGAGAGCCGATATCCACATGTGTGACGTCACAGGTATGGCAGACCGTTGGTTCGTCACGACACCCTGCAGCGTCACGCTCCAGGCATTCTGGAGAGAAACCGTTGAGCTGCAACGCTCGTGGCACGCTGTTTGGTCGACATAGTGGTGGGTTATTGAAGTTTAGGGGCGCATCGACTGCATCCGTCATGCAGCGCCAATAACATAGTCAGTGAAACAGTGAGATGATGGAAACATCACGAGCCAAACAGTGAAATGTAAGCAACATCATCGAACAGTGGAAGCACGCGAAAAGCAGTCAAAATGGCATGTAAAAAAAACACCCTTAAAAACAGCACGTTTGAGCAGAGACAAACCTGTGGCAGCACAAGAAGTGAAGACACGAAGAGCTTCAGGGATCCCAGAGAAGTACTCTTGGGGCTGGGAGGACAGTCGCTGTTGCTAAATCGGAGCTGGGCCGCACGGAGACCGGGAGCCCACGGTCGAGTACCTTTGACAACTTCTATGGGTGTGCGCTTCCGAGCGGGATGTGTGAATGTGCGAAGTCGTCACAATTCGCACTATGCTGATGCTCACAGACATCGATCTCACGACAAGACCGAACGAAGGCCGTACGTCCACTAAAACTACTTCTGTCCTATGGCTGTGCGTACCGTCACAATTCACCCTGCACACAGTTCACACGGGACACCACACGCCGGGTGTCCTGTCGCTGTACCTACTGTGGCACAACCAGCTCGCAGCAAGGAAGACGGGAACCGATCAGACACGTGGCCGTTTCGCTGTGATTTGCGTGGCAGAGAGGTTCGGTTTCCTGGCGGGTTCGCAGCGGTCTCCACGCCGGAACACATGGCGACGACGAGAGGTCACACATACATGTCGGAGGCGTTAGCTAGTTCGCTATTGGAGTCTAAGGGCGCATCGACTGCGTCGGCCATGCAGCGCTCATAACATCGTCAGTGAAACAGTGAGATGCAATCACCATCAGTCGAACATTGAAATGGAAGTCACATCATCAGACAGTGAAAGCAAGTGAAAATCAGTCAGAGTGACACGTCATGGGGAGATAATGCGTTGTGAACCACGATTACCTCCCTGGATAGATGACAGCAAATCGATTTGTGAGAGAAACTCGAACAGTCGTCCACTCCGAACCAATATGACCCATCGCCTGAAATGTTTGTCATGGTCATCGTGGACAACTATCTTCCAAAGTATCGTCGTCGAAGTTCGGAGCGTTCCAAAGTATCGTGTGGAAAGTCGTTCCATCGAGAGCCGATGTCCACATGTGTGACGTCACAGGTATGGCAGACCGTTGGTTCGTCACGACACCCTGCAGCGTCACGCTCCAGGCATTCTGGAGAGAAACCGTTGAGCTGCAACGCTCGTGGCACGCTGTTTGGTCGACATAGTGGTGGGTTATTGAAGTTTAGGGGCGCAACGACTGCATCCGTCATGCAGCGCCAATAACATAGTCAGTGAAACAGTGAGATAAAGGAAACATCACCAACCAAACAGTGAAATGTAAGCAACATCATCGAACAGTGGAAGCACGCGAAAAGCAGTCAAAATGGCATGTCACAGCAGCATCAGTAAAACAGTGAAATGAAAAACATCACCAACCGAACAGTGACATGTAGGCAACATCAAACAGTGGAAGCACGCGAAAGCGGTCCGAATGGCATGTCATTGCAAAATCAGTCAAACATCATCGACACAGTGCCGGACGCCTGTAGCCAGCAGGCCAGAAGAGCACCAGGAACGACCGACGTTTGAGCAGAGACAAACCTGTAGCAGCACAAGAAGTGAAGACACGAAGAGCTTCAGGGATCCCAGAGAAGTACTCTTGGGGCTGGGAGGAAAGTCGCTGTTGCGAAATCGGAGCTGGGCCGCACGGAGACCGGGAGGCCACGGTCGAGTACCTTTGACAACTTCTATGGGTGTGCGCTTCCGAGCTGGATGTGTGAATGTGCGAAGTCGTCACAATTCGCACTATGCTGATGCTCACAGACATCGATCTCACAAGACCGAACGAAAGCCAATCCAGCAAAAGGAGGAAGTGTGTCGAAGAATGTGATCGTGCTGACGACGCCTATGCTGGTTGTGATGCCGGTCAGGTGACCTGACGGCTGGTTGGTCAACTTCTGCCCTATGCGTCTCTGTTGCAAATGACGGCGGCAGCTCAGTAGCTAAACTGAGCCGCTGGCGTGCCAGAGGTACGAGGTTCGATTCGCGGCGGTGCCCGCCCTTCTTGCCAGGGTGGAAGGCATATGGCCTCAGCTTGCCAGCAGTGCAAGACGATGTCATATGACCTCAGCTGCTCAGTGCGTCGTACAGCCATAACCAACCAATCCACCGACCAATCACTGTTACGTGGCATGCTTGACCTTGACCGCGCGCGTATCTGTTCTGTCCGTGCCAATGGAGGTTTGTAATATAAGACAGCACCATGAAGCTCGGAAAACCTTTTATCCTCGATAGCGTCTAAAACTTTACGAGTATAGCTCCCAGGGACGGTCTTCAAATGCGCCCCAAACAAGGACATCACCTCGCAAGACCTTCAATGATGTTGCGTACAAGACAGATGTCTTGTACGTAGCATCATTGAAGGCGTCTCCGGAATTAAAGAGCCTATGATTAGCAAGGCACGACATGCCAGATAATAATGTATGGCAGTGAGAATTCGACCGTTAGATGGAATTGTTTCTTTTTGTGGTTTAACAATGGTGTACCAGAATATACACCCAGAGCAAAGTAGCTTTCGACTATGTTTTCTCATCATAGGGATGATGATGATTATTGGGGTTTTAGGGTGCGTTAATCCATGTGGATTACATTTTCTCATCATAGTTAGTTAGCTGTTAGGGCTTTAGGGCGCATTGACTACATTTGCCATGTAGCGCCCATAGCAATACAACTTATTTAAACGTCGATATATCGCACATGCTAGCTAGTTAAGCTTGCAGAATAATAGTCGACACAACGAATCGTACATACAATAAAATATGGTAACATTCAACATTTTTAATGTGGTTCAGTATTATTTTCAGCACCACGTTGAAAATGTTGAATGTTGCCATATTATATGTTATTATATCGTCGGAAGAAGAGCTCTGTTTTAGTGAGGAGAGGGTCGAGGCGGAGTTAATGTTCTCCCGGTTGGTGGACCAGGACCTGGAGGACATCCCTCAGTTTTTGCCTGAGGTCGTTTTGGACCTCGGGCCCGACGACTTTAGGGGCATTGCCCAGCTCCGAGAGGTGGTGGCCCGGAGGCGGAGACGGCTGGGAGGAGCCTTCCACCCCGATCGGCACGGAGACCGTCACGCAACGGCCCTGCGGTAAGTCTCCTCCCCCTTCGGATGATCCCATGGATTGTTCACGAATTCGGAACCCGTCCAGCGCCCTTTCCTTTGGGGTGAACTGAAATGTTGTCTTTGCCTTCACCCAACCTCTGTTGCTTTCTTCTCGTTGCTTAAACCATGATGGCGTCATTTATCCTGGCGCGAGATCTTGAGTGCCAATATCGAGTTACACTACGGTTTTACGGCGCAGCGACCAGGTCATTTAGCGCCCAGCGAGATCTTGAGTGCCAATATCGAGTTACACTACGGATTGACGGGAGGGGGGAGGGGGGAGGGGGTCACGATGGCCCTTCTAGTTTTTGCTAACCGATTGATCCTGCTGCAGAAACGTCAACCGAGCTGCGTCCTTCTTGGACGAATTTGGGGGGTGGGCGTACGCCGTCTGGCGGGGTTACGCCCCCGACGTGTCGCCGCTCCCGCCCCTGCCCGACAGCGTCCTTGTGCGGGCGGCGGCGCGTGCCGCGTGGCTGTCGCCGGAAGACCGGGCGATTCGCCTGGCCCCTTTGCTGCGCGAGGGTGCCTTCGCGACCCTACTGAGAAACCTGGTGGCTGGCCGGAGCGCGGTCCCGGAGAGCCCCGCCGCCCCCTTGGTCGCCGTCGCACCGTCTGCGAGGGCGGCCCCTACTCTCCCGCCGGGCGTTGACGGTTCCACCCCATCGGTGGTCGGGGCCGCTCAACGGCTGGCGCAGCTCCGCCCCTCCTTGAAAAAATGTGTGCGCTCCACCTGGGAGCATTTCCCTCTCGGGTGAGGCGTATCCTCACTCGGCTACAGACCCGTTTCCTGGTACACTTAGGACGTTAATAAAATACTATCTGAGGCTACGTTCTTCTATCGCCACGTCGGCACGGTGGGTGGGATGTGTGGTGTGAGCCGATTGAGAGGGAGAGAGCGACGACCTGACCGTAGGGGTAGGTTGGGGAAGATGGTAAACAGAGGGTGAGAAAAGAGAGGAATGAGATGGAGAGAGCCGCCACCCATACAGATGTCGGCAGGTAAGTCAGCCAATACGGCGACCTCGTGACCGGGCCAGGCCGGCCGGAGACGTGGCGTGGTGGGGCGAGTGCAGGATGGAATTCCTGTGTCTTCAACAACAGTGATCGTCTACCTCCTATCGTCTAACTTCAGCTCTACCAGGTTTCCATCTTCAGCTCTACCATACATACGGATCTGCAAACCATCGCCTTGGCCAAATACCATGACGTCCCCCCATCAGCAACGCGCACGCAGCCGAACAGGGCTGCGACGTCGAGCGCCCGCATCACTGACGTCATCAAAGCCTCGACCTTGGACGCCCCCGCCAGTCGCCACCCCTCCCAAGCGAGAAACCAGACGAGGGGAGCGTCGCCGTCGCCGTGACAACGCCCGCCAAGAACACACGCCGGGGCAGGCGCGGCGCCAGGGATGGCAGATCGCTTTCCTATCACTTCTACAAACCACTCGTTTATAGCTAGTGTTGCAAGCACGGTGTGTGTAGTGCAGTGATATGGGTATTGTATTATGTTGGTGTACGAATGTTTGTTGCGCATCTGCTCCCACTACTGACCACAAATATATCCTTTCTTTGTAAATATCTGTGACCCAGACTGTCCGTAATAGCCACTGCACGTGGAGGGCATGTATTGTTAAATAAATAGATGGGCCAATCAGCGATCGGGGATGTCGGAAACGCGGGGGCGATGTCGAGTTCAGCTGGGAGGGTGTGGGCTGTGCCGGGGCAGTCTGGTTACCGCCGAGCGCTGCGCAATACACGGTCCTGGCATCAAAGTTTATTTTCCGGAACTAAATTTGATAGTTTTCAGCCTATGGGATTATTTATTTTCATATTTTCAAATTTTATCGAACATGTAAAAGTCAATGCTCAGTTCTGAGCCCCCTGTACATTTGAATTTTGCACGTAAAACCAAAATGTCTGAAGGCATTAGATGCAAAATCGAACGGCGCAGAAGACACTTTAGGACGATCTAAGCCCTCAGATAATAATTATAGAAGTATTCTCAACCAAATTTAAAAAATACATTTAATGGAAAAATTTTCAACGAAATATTTTACACATTTAACGTGATTTCTGCTACTAGAAATAGGTGCAGAGGAAGTGATTTCTACAACTAGAAATAGGTGCAGAAATCACTTCCTCGTGTCATATACCGATTTTAGCAACTTCCTCTCCGAAATTATTCTGCCTGGGGCCAAAAAGGTTTAGGAACCTTTTTTTTATATCACAAAGGCATTGGATAATTTATTTTCTAATCTTTTTCCTTGCCCAGATAGGTGGAAATCAGCTGCTTCAAAGTTGTTCATCTGAGATCAAAATCCACCAATCGAGAGCACTTCTCCCCAAGCAGTTTTTTGCAATCCTTAAGGCATGTGCGTATGTTAATCGGCCGAACTAGTTACTCTAAGCAATCTTGTTAGACGTAGAATAATGCGCTGATCACGTGCGCCAGCACGTGCACCGAGCGAAGCCGCAAGCCTCGACTAAGACGGTCGTCGGCGGCTACAAGTGGAGATATTGGGGTTTTGGTGCAAAAACGTGGCCACATCACCTGACGTGGCGTACAAGTCATCGCTACCCCTTCTCGGGCACCGGCCACGTGTCATGGTGAGTAACTTTACCTTTTGTGCTGCTTTGCGGAACATTATTAATGAAATTAAAATGTGTATGCATGTATACGTTCATAATGTATGTGTTGTGTCGTGAAACTACTTTGGGTTTAGTTCTAACATGAATGCGAATATGAATATGAATGCGTCGCAGCAAGGAGGAGGGGGGGTTGGGGGGGGGGGGTTTTGTTGGGGTTGTTTTTTTGTATAAAGGGGGGGGGCGCGTGGTCCTCCCTTGAAGTGGTGTTTTTTTTTTTTTACGGGTGATTAACCACAGGAGTCATAACAGTATGGCTGTATAGATTTGGCATATTTTGTATTTTTGGCATAATGTATGGCTGTATATATTTGGCATAAGATTCTTCAGTAATATTTCATTCTTTGTCCCCAGCCACGTGCTTGCATGCTATTTGGCATAAGATTCTTCAGTAACATTTCGTTCTTTGTCCCCAGTCACATAGTGATGGACACGTGCCTTCACTGTGCGAAAGCAAATCCACGCTGATGTTCTTAACCGCTTCATTTCCATTTCATTGCTGGCCGTGTTTCGTGAACATTGGTACGACCTGGATCAAGCTCGCTTTGGGATGATAAAATGTATTATGTGTGCCTCCAGATGTACTTCCATCATACCTATATCTGTACCTTAGTCAAGAAACTTCCCCTCGGATGTTCTCAATAGCTCTAGACGTAGGAAATACCCTACACGATAGGTATGAGAACCCCTGGACTTGGACACACATCTCTCACGTGACCAATACTACACTGGTTATGATCATTGTTGTGTCAATATGATCAGGACACACAACACCCACGCGACCAACTCTACACTGGTTTTGATCATAGTTGTAGTCAGTATGATTTGGACACACATTACCCACGTGGTCAATATTACTCTGGTTCTGATCATTGATGAATATGTATACATATTCATACATGATATATCATACACGATAAACACACATCCACACGTAGCCAATATTACATTGGTTGTAACCATCGCTGTGTCTGTGATTTGGATACTCATCACCATGTGGCCAATATTACACTGGTTCCGATTACCGCTGCTGTGTATGTGCTGGTCATGTCGTGTTATGTTACGTCATCAGCTGACGTCGCATGCTGTATGCACCCGGTGGCGATGTCAGTTCAGCAACATCCCTATGGCTCTGGCATGTCTCGTCTGACGAGACAGAATATTACACACAAGAAATGCAATACTTTATTTCCTTTATATCCTTTCCTTTTCATATTTCCTTTCCTTGTTCCCTATATATTTCCTTATTATGCACAGGAAACGTAGAAAACGATCCTTCAGTGAGGCACAGTTATAGTGGCACTACCTTGACCTGCTTGCAAGTCATTCCCCTGCACCGCGGGGTGTCATAGGCCTTTTCGATGTCAAAGCACACAGCGCCTCGATGTCGCTTCCTCTTAAAAGCGGGGCGTACTTCGGTGTCCAGTGTTAAAATATGGTCAACGATACTCCTGTTTTTGCGAAACCCGCACTGCGTATTTGCGAAGATGTCATGTTTTTCTAAAAACCAGGAGAGGCGTCCATTCACGAGTTTCTCCATTAGCTTACCTAATGCAGACGTCAGAGATTGGGCGATAATCTAACGGATCCCGGCCGCGTTTCCCAGATTTCAAGAGTGGAACACCAGTAGCCTGCTCCACGATGGAGGGTACTCGCCATTCGTCCATACGTGGTTAAAAGTACGGAAAAGCTCCGCGACCACAGAGGGAGGCAGGTGCTTCAGCAGCTCATTGTGCACTTGATCAGGTCCTTCGGCAACACTACGCAACGAGTTAATCGCTGATTCCATCTCAGCCTGGGTAAAACAGATGTTGTACGATAGGTGCTCTTGAGTGGAGAAGTCCATCGAAGTGGATTCACAGCGGGCTTCATAACGCATAAATTGTGCGTCTCCGTTGCCGGCGCGGCTAACGTCTGCCAGCGCACGTCCAACCTCGTTGGCCACATCAGTCGGGCGAGTGACCTCACGGCTACCGACCGTCAACGTCGGGGTGGACACCTTCACAAGGGACGATACAAAGTGAGTGGTTCACGCGGCGACGCGCCACGTTCGGGGCTTCCTACGATACCTAGCCAAGTGGCTGATGACCATGCTGGACCCCAACGACCAAACTCGATGCATCTGCACGGGGAAGCCCATCGGCCGAGTCTTTGGGGTGGACGCGTTCAGCATGCACCAGACAAAGTACGTGGTTCGCGCGGCGACGCGCCACGTTCAGGGCTTCTTTCAGTTCAGGCGCGCCGGCCGCTGGCGCGCGGTCCGAGCGGCTCGTGCCAGGCCGACGGCCGCCACCGGAGCCGACACCCAGCACACCGTTGGCGCGCCGGCGAGACGCCACCTCCGGCCAGTCAGGTCGACGGTGACAGCCGGAAAATCGACGGTGACAGCCAGTGGAGGTCTTCTTTCAGCGTATCATCAACGGTAAAAGGCTAAATTTGGTAGATCTTTCGGAGGACATGTCCAAGCTCACGCGGTGTAGGAGCCAATCTTTGTTGCTTTGACGAAAAGTCTGCTTGTCGTTGACCGGAAAAAAAACTTCGAAAATTATCAAAGCGACTTCTCCTGGAAGTTCACGAGCATTTGACGCCACGCAGCGCACTTTCGGTTTTACCCAGTTTTACCAAGCCTTCTGTCGTAGCTCGGCCGGGCAATTAGGCACAGGCGAGGTGGTTTGAATACCACCGGCTCAAGAATGTGCACAGACAACCAGAGCCTGATGGACGCCATGCTCGACATCAGGGAGGTGGCCGATGTGGAGCGCATCAGGGCCGCCAGTGACGCCAGTGCCGGCACCATTCAGCGTGCTGCCAGTCGCCTGGTGGCCCGCCGCGTCGTTCCGCCGTCGTGCCGCTTGTCCTTCGAATCCGCGACCGCAGGCTCGTGCAAGGTGTTGCACGAGCCACGCTGCGCGAATGGGTGCAACCAGCAGCTGCACAATATACTGCGGGGAAGCTGCGACAGTCGCCTAGTCTTGGCGACCCTGTCGCGGATATACGTGGATCTGGTAACCAGACTGTTGCTCATCTTCCCCACTCAGTGTCGTAGAAAGCATGGGGAGTGCAATGCAGGGAGTGTTGGGCATGCACTGTCAGCTCGACCACGCCAACGCGGCGGAAGAGCTGGTAGTGCGCTGGACCGGGCCGGACCCGTGCCCGTCATCACGCGCCACAAAAGCACGGCATCTGCTAAGTGCGCAATATATGCGTGTAAGGAGTAGCACGCGCGTGTTCCAGTAGAAGCAAAGTGGGACGCCAGGGCGTTGGTAGTTCAGTAGAAACTGGGTGTCTAGGAAACAAGAGGTGCGGCGTTCGATTATCGGCGGTGCCCTCCCTTGCTATTAAGTTGAGCGGCAGGCGACGCAATGTGGCCTCAAATGATTAGCCATAAATAACACAAAAAGTACTACCCCACGACCCGACCTAGCTTAGGTCTTTGCCATTATATTCTTCTTACAAGGAATGAGCCAAAATATAATGAGCCAAAATATATATCCCCTGTGTGGAGAAGCTCATCATTCATCACTCCATCTCTCGTCAACTCATCAACAGAAACCAACACCTTCAAGAGGAAACCAGTCATCTGCTGCATCATTCATCACTACATCTCTCGTCAAGCTGGTGGCAAGCTGGCTGGGTGGTGTAAGTGCCTCGGTCCCAATCATCCCGTGATCGTCAAAGCGTAAGCTCATCATTCATGACTCCAGCTCTCGTCAACTCAACAGAAGCCAACACCTTCAAGAGGAAACCAGTCATCTGCTGCGTCAGCACATCAACGGAGAGGACCGGTCAGCGCCACATGCACTTAGTACTGCACATGCTTCTCTGGCTACTGCCGCACAAGCTGCTGTGCTCACTGGTGTTATAACATGGACAGGGGATACGAGGGGTGTTCAAAAAGTTCGCGGCCCGACCATGAAGGAGCTGGAATTTCGCCATGCAACGCGGTGTGACCAATGGTGTGTTATTGAGATGTCCACTGACGCAACCACTAACCAATCGGTCCTGTGTTTGTTTCAGGCTGTTAGTTGTTGTAACATAGTTTGCTATTCTTGTCGAAGATGAACGACGAGCTTGATGAGATGAAATGACGATGAATGATGAGATGACGATGAAAGATGGACAGGCGGATACGGGTCGAAATTGACGAAGCACTTCTTGTGCGAAGGACGTGCAACGTTGGGCGCGTCGCTGGCCAAATTTGGCTATTCGGCGGGATCGAGCGTGTCTCGAAAATGCAATTCATCGTGCCGCTGGTGAATCCCGAGGGTGACGGTGAGCAACGAAACCGGGCAGCATTGCTGCCGATCATTCAGCGGCACATTCGCCCTGGTTCAATGACCTACATCGACTGCTGGGCTGCATACAGGATGGATATTTCGGCTTAAGGGCGCACCGACTGCTTCGGTCATACCGCGCCCATTGGGCTGCATACAGTACCCTTCCTCAGGAAGGCTACGAACGCCATACCATCAACCACATCGAACATTTTGTCGACCCCTCCGACCTCGCCATGCACACGCAAAACATTGAGCGCCCCTGGCGAGATGCGATTTTTGGCAGCGACAAGGAAGGGTGCAACCGGCCCTGGCAGGAACGAGCAGTGAACCAGGCACTTCCAGCATCAGATACCTGGGACAGCACCTCTTCCTGAAGAAATTCCAGGGTCACGAAATTCACAACTTCCTGACAGAGGCTGCAAAGCTCTGCAAACCTCAGTCCGAGAGACGTGTCCAGACGGTCGGCGACCCACTGCCGGGACCATCTCATTAAGGTATGCGAACAGTTTGCGGCGTTAGCCAATCGAAGTCTCGGTGCCATACCTATGACGTCATCACACAGTGGTGCACGAACATTCAGAATACGGGCAGATATCATCAGCGAAACAGTGAAAGAGAAAGACCAGGCACAAGCAAACATCAGTGAAACAGTGAAACGGGGTAACATCAGTGAAACAGTGAAACGGGAGTAACATCAGTGAAACAGTGAAACGGGAATAACATCAGTGAAACGGTGAAACGGGAGTAGCATCACTGAAACAGTGAAACAGAAAGAGCAAGCGCGAGCAAACATCAGTGGAACAGTGGAACGGGAGTAACATCAGTGAAACAGTGAAACAGCAAGAGCAAGTGCAAGCGAAGATCAGTTGGAGCGACATGTCACGGTTCCGAGCGAATAGTGCTGCATGTCAGTGAGGTGTGTAAATCGCTTTGAAGGCAACATCCGTTAAAAAAACAAACAGTTGTCCCGAAGTTACCGCGCGCGAGTGGTCACCAAGGAGGTCGCGGAGTGACCGCGACGTTGCGACTCCAAAGAACCGTCTTCGGTCATCGGCAAACAGAGGGCACGAGATCAGAACGTGACGCACAGACAGTGCGTGACAAAAAAGTGGATACGCTTCACGATTTTGCGTGTCATCCTTGCGCAGGGGCCATGCTAATATTCTCTGTATCGTTCCAATTTTAGTATATGCGCTGCCGAAGCAAGTGCCCAGAACCCCGCTGGGACAGCGCTCCGGACTGTCAAGCCGCGCGGGTCCGTTGCCCTCGGACGCATCTGTAAATTGAATATCTGTCTTTCGGCCCCTAAATTCAGAACGTATGACATTTACTGTCGGCGGTGTCATCGAATCATTATTCCAAACGTCCTTTTGAAGTGTACGAATTGCCGTTTATTACCGTTTAATTGCCTTCACCTGCACAATACATCAAGTGCAGCATCATCGAACTTTCGGGAGTTGTCGCGACGCGCGGTTCTACTAGACTACATCACGTGCGTGCAAGAGGACGACCTTTTCTACACTGGTGCCTGTGACCGCGGAATTTTCTACCTTGGCGAGTGGACAACACCAACGACAACGCAGACCTTCAACACGTCGTTCAGCACGGACGGGGAAGGGAATATCGTCTTCCGCACCATTAAGTAAGTCCGAGCAATATCCCAAAATCCTTCCAAAATACCGCCTCCGATCTTCGACCACGAATAGATCTGTTCAAAAATTGCATAATCGTGCCGTGTACCTGGTGTGTCCCGAATACTGTGCGTGTGACTTCTTGTGTGAACTTTGCACTTTGCACCGAACTTGAAACATTTAATTCTCCACAAGTTGAGCAAAAGATCCGAAAATGTTGTGAGTACATACTTTGGGAAAAAAAGAAAGAAAACGTACCGTAATTAAACATGACTGAGATTACCTTTGACAGACAGGCAAACAGCTTCAACAAAATTCGGGTGGAAATGAGAGTACCGGGAATGACCCAAAACGTCAAATCATTTTCTGGGGAAAGTCATAATAAGCTGTGCGATTGGATTCGCCAATTGGACCGCATACATCTTAGCATGGGCGAGGAACATATGCAAATTATTTGCATAAAAACGCTTCCTGGACCTGGAGCCGAATTCATGCAACGCGAACTCAGTCAGCAACCAAAGATAACGTGGGCACAAATTAAGCAGGTGATGCGAGAGAGATTCTCTGATCTGATCTCAGCCGTGCGCCATTCAACGCCCGACTGGAACGCTGCGGCTACGGCATCAGCCCGGGGCCACGGCCGTCCAGGAAGCAGCTCTCCAGGACATGGAGCGGCTCATCGGGAGTGCGCGGAAGTTCACACCAAGGCACCCCGGTGGACGGGCAGGGCTGCTCCCGTTCCAGCACGGCATACTGCGGAGCATTGCCTCACTTCGCGGCCTGCACGCGGACCTGCTGGCCACAGTCCCCGGGTACCAGTACCTGCTGACCTCCAGGCTGAACCTGGACTGCCTGGAGAATGTCTTCTCCCAGCTCCGGGGCATGTGCGGCCAGAACACCACCCCGGACGCTGTGGAGGCGCGGTCCCGGCTACGCATCCTACTGATGGCGCCGTCCCCGCTGGTGGCCGCCAACAGCCGGGGCCGTGCGGTACAGCTGGAGGCCGACACGGACTTCTTGTCCACGGAGAGCCGGCTGGACTGCCTCACCAACGATGCCTTCGAGGGCCTCGACATCCAGGTAAATATGTGGTCATAGCTAAGCAGTGTTCAAATAATGTTTGTTTTTCGTTAGTTGTGACATGTCGAAACGGATGCAGCCCAATGTCATCATTCGCGTTAGATGCAAGGCTGTTTAAAACATCTTTAAATCTTTCAAGCTCAAGTCTGAGCCAATAAAGCACCTTTTTACTTGTTCTGATAGATACCCAATATATAAATACCTGAATTCATGATAGGGACAACAATCACAATGCCTGTGTTACCAACTGTTCGTGTATAATATGCTACATCATAGGTAATTATGTAATTATATTCCACCTTATTTCGCGAAAAACGTCTCACTGTACCTGAGAACTTGTAACAGGACCACGCAGATATCACATAGTGTAGCTGAAGCAAAACATGGGGAAGCTTTGCATTCTGGATTCTGCCATTCCATGTTTTACTGTGAAACCACCAGTGAAGCTGACGGTGTTGCGTACGTTTTCACTGAACTGAACGCAAACAAAGCAGTTTTGACTACCATGATGTGTACTTCAGGGTAATGCTCATCTGTTTCAGATTCAGGATCTTGACCAACTGGATGCCGCCGAGGAGGAAGCAGACTTCAATCGGGCCTACCAAGCCTCAAACCTGCAGCCTCCGGCGCCCCTCAACCTGGAGGACTCCGCTGGCGAGCAACCGGCAATGCCTTTGGTCGAGGTGATGGCGGCCCGGGACCCCAGCGATGAGGTAGGGATCGAGCTGGAGGCGCTGGCTTTCGTGGCAAGGTTTGTGGCATGCAAATGCCGGGCCATCGACCCTACACTTGGCCAGACAACCGATATAGCGCAGCCCAGTTCTGTGCCCGACAGCTGGCTTCGCGTAGTGAGCCGTGGCGGTCTCTTGGTGCCCTCGGAACGCTGGATGGCGGTGGTGCAGGGCTTTGAGCTGACATTCAACCTGGTGATGGGCCGCGCGGCGGATGACCAGCCCGGCATCGTGAGGCGGCTGATGGCGGAGCTGCAGGCCAAGGAGCCGGCGCTGGACAGACGGATCGTCCGGAAGCTGGTGAACACCCGTCTCCACATCCGGATCCGTTGGCTCAACGTCGCCAAGATGCAGGTCGCTGCCCAACGGCGCAGCCAAAAGCAGCTGCGACAGCACCAACGGAGTTCTTTTTGAACTCAGCACCAATGGAGGCTTCAGAACTCGACTAGGAGTTCTTTTTTACTTCATATTCCTTTTTCTTTTCTTTTTTAACGTGTTTGGAGCGTGCGCCTATTCGTTTGGCGTTACACTAAACGCTAGCCCCGGTCGTTGTCCCAGACTGGCAGATGGGTTTGAGCACGAAACGCACCGTTCGAAAAGTTCCCAGATGTCGATATTTGTTGCGATGTAACTTATGGTCTGGACGCTGGGTGTGCTAGTGTTTTCTCTTCGTGTTCGTTGTACTCAAACTACGAAAGCGTTACCGAGGATCTCATTGTATAATCCTGAACCGTGACAGCAATGTCAATTTAGCTTATGTCTGCAATCTGGATAATTCGTTGAACTTGAAAGAACATTGAATACAATATGTCCCATTTATAATTTGCCTTATTTGACCTGTGTTAACCTTCAGATGACACGGGGACCCGGAGAACTTGAACTAAACATTAGTGAATTTACACGTTCGGTGTGCTTCGTCCGCTCTTAGCATTACATCAGATTTACCGCGGGGAATGAGCTTACTTTTCCGGGACAGCTGCCCCTCCCCCATGCTACCGGAAGTTGGACATAGGCCCGTTGCACTGCGTGACCATTATCAACCTTTAATCTATTTTCACAGGTGCTGCTTCTGGCAATTTTTGGGGAACGCAATGCATGAATGCAATAGGAGAACTCAAATGGATTGAAAGGTACACTCAATGGGGTCCCATGATAAGACCTGAAATTATTGGCTGGAATTCAAACTATCATTAATCCAAACTATCATTCGAGCGGGAGAAAACGACTCGAAATCAAGCCAGCTTCTCATGTCCGATCTGCTGGATCAGTTGGAGCAAGATGGAGGAAGCACTATCAGATATACTGGGCTGTACATCAGACACAAAGTTGCAATCGATCAGAGATTGGCTGAGCATCGTGAGGAACGAATTGCTGCGAAACGATATGACGGACTTCGCAGTCAAAATCTTCGTGCCTGGAAGCACGAGTTGCTAGCCAAGTTGCATGCACAGAATGACCGTCAAATCACACTCACTATGTTAAGTTGTATGGTCGTCGAATGATGTGAATAAAATTGTGGAGATCGAACCGCGTGTTGCATACCGCAAGGTGCAACATGCCTTACCACCTAGGGTTATATATATATATATATATATATATATATATATATATATATATATATATATATATATATATATATATAATATATATATATATATATATATATATATATATATATATATATATATATATATATATATATATATAACCGCACCATCGCCCGCAATGCATCACGCATCTCTGCGCCTTCGCACAACACAAGCCATATTTTGCATATGCAAGTTTGTGGCAACTTGCCATCAGTAGTGTTGAACGGACACCCCACTCCACAAACCTGTAGTACGCTTGCGGCGATAACCCGTGGTACCCGTGGTACCTACTCGGCGATAACAGCGTGCCACTGCTTGCAAATTTGACGATCGCGGGCGAGCAGTCTGCTTCCACGAGATCCCAGCTTAGGATAGAATACATTCTGTGAGATGCTGTTCGGTCAGATATGCTTTTCTGTGTCATGTCCATCGGTAGCTCAGGGATGTAGCCGCATTCATCCACAATATATCGTCTGAGCTGTTGCATAACCTCGGTAACTGAAGTTGAGCCATGATCTCGTTGCGGCGGTGCTGTCTGTGAAATGTGATGTTACACGGGCAGAGCCCGACTTGGACAAGGAAGTCGAGTGCATGATTCGCGATTGTACTTCTTGTGCCACTCATCCGAAGAGTTGCGTGACGCGAAGACCCCCTCTCCAGCCCATTCCGCTGCCACCAGCTCCATGGCATACTCTTCAGTTGGATATAATCGGGCCAATGGCCGGTCCTAGCGCCTACCGATACGGGCTAGTTCTGGTGGACACGTGCACAAAGTGGCCTGAGGTTGGATTCACGGCGGATGTTAGCTCTGCTGCTGTCATCGAGTTTCTCGACGGCGTGTTCGCCCGATAAGAGGTCTGGGAACGACCGCAGACAGATAATGGGCTCCAGTTCTGTTCGAGAGAACTTCAGAAGTTCGCGAAATCCTGTGGGATGACTCGAGTAAGGAGTACGCTCTACTCCCCACAGACCTGTGTATTTGTTGAAAGGTTCAACGGCAGTCTGAAGAACGCAATTCGGGGCGCAAGAATAGCGGGAGCACCATTGCTCGAGCATGTTCGACCCTACTAACAGGCTTATAGGGCCACGATGCATCCGACAACGGGAAAGACGCATTTCTTTCTTCTTAGGGGACATGAAATGACGACGCCTCTCAACGTCCCACCTGTTGCTTACCAGGCGCCGCTTCCGATGTCTGTGCTCCCGAGCCGTCCATTCGCGCCCAAATCACGCCAAGTCGGCGCGAGTACCCTCGTGCATCTGTGAACCAAGACCATGCAGCTCCCTCCAAGCCTGCCATTTCACCTCGTACACCGCGCAGGAGGTCGAGACTATGTAGAGCGCCTGATCGTTACTCACCGCAGGAATTTGTCCGTAAGTTTTTTTTTGCGAGGGAGTGTTTTGTGTCGTAATGCAAGAAACTACTTTTGGTTTGGTTTTTGTTGATCTACGTCGCATATGAACGCGTTGCTCCACTTAAGATGAAGTTAATAATCAGTAGCGAAGAAGAAAGCATTATGGCCAGACCTGCTTTCCCTCTCAGTCTGTCCAACGCATTTGAGACGATTATTCGCGGCGATGGACGACGCGCATCGGTATTTGTTGGATAGAGAAGTAGTGTTACGTGTTATTCTATTTCGAAGATGAAGATGAAAGAACGTTAAATCCAAATAATTCGCTAGATAAGACTTCATGTTTTTGCAATGTTACTCTACATTTAGATGCTTACTAGATACAAATACCTTTAATTAAAGTGAATGGCTTTATCTATAATTCACATTTCTTAATGGCAGTTTTAGGTAATCATATAACTTCCCATGCTTTCAGATGGAAGGTGCACCAACAACAAGACTTTATGGCACCGAAAGGCCACACAGATGCTCTAGTGACAGCCAAACATTAACAGCAGACCTGCTGCAGGAAAAGCTCCCCAAGTCCTTCGCTTTTCAGTCAGAGAGGTATCCAAGAAGAGGACATGCCAGAAGATCCTCTCAAAGGATGGTGCAACACTAAAAAAAACCCCACTGTGGACCAGATCCTTCAGAAAGGTTTTTGCTCCCAGAGCGACTGGAGGTGCCGATTTGTATGTGGGCGTGGTGACGCCAACGTAATAAAATCCGCCACAGTTGCTCCGCGAAGGCACGCGGAAGCCGTAGGTTCGTGGAATTGACGGCAGGACAGTACACGGAGGTGAAAGTGCACCACGGACTGGAGCTTGTTGATTGATTGATTATTTGGGCTTAATGGCGCATGGACTACTAAGGTCATTTTGCACCCATAACTCTTGTAGCTAACAAAGTACAGTATCAAACTTCACATCGTTCGTAGCCGTCAAAATGGTCCTATTGTGGTACAAAGTTTACATGCCATGTATATCAGAGAGGAGAATATATTGCGGAGAATGACACTGAAGATAAGAAGTCCATCAATCGTCCCGACTGGACAATGCTCGAGTTGTCGGAGAGAATATCGCTAAGGGAATCCACCTGGTCAGACCCAAAATGACGTCTACGCTCATCGGCGTAATGAGGACACGATATCAAAACGTGGCGAACTGTTGGCGGTGCATAACATCTCGAGCACAGAGGATTGTCGCCACCGCATAGTAAATACCCATGCGTAGCATAAGTAGACTGGAGCTTGTCACCGGAGCCTGTCCGATGAGAGCGTTCCGTTAGCAAACGCACATCGTGACACTGAAAGCACGTCGGCGACATCTGCTACTGAATGGCTCAGTGAGTGTGACGATGCCACGATGTTTCTTAGAAGCATCATGACGGTTCGCAAGGAAAACTGGCGAAGAATCGCAAAAGGCGGATTTGCACACGGCTCACATCTAGGAACACTTGCTCGCATGTCGCAACAGGCGATTTGTTGGACCCTTTGCACTCGGTTATTGGTTGGTTGGTTATTTGAGTTTTAGGGCGCATCGACCAGGTGTGGTCATTTAGCGCCCATAACTAATGGTTTGCTACTTGCTAAAAATGATCAAGCCTTCCGAAGAGTTCATGGACACAGCTTCACACACCTGAGTCGCATCCTTAAGTATACATAAACGACAAAGGCACATTACAGTGCTGGACAGATGACATGGAGCTTGATGTCGGAGATATATTCAAATAGTTTGCTGCCCGTGTGGATAAAACGCGAATCGTTCCCTAAAATGTCAGTAAGAGTACTTTGCACTCGGTGAAGCCATCGTGAAGGGCACATTTGCCAGACCAAATCTGCAAAGGAAATTGATCGTGCAGCAGGTCAGTCGGGGTCTGTGACAACCCAACTGCTGTCGACGAATCCTGTGGAACAGCCAGGTGCTGACGCGATCAACACGCCTCGTGGTTGGTGGACAGCCAATTATGAGTGGCTGCACCATGGCGATGTCGATCCCATCACAGGAGAGCCAGCTTCAAAAACATGTCGGCCTCACGCCATCCTCGTACGAAACGCTTTAAGGTAACTATCTCGTCGCAGCGATAGAAAAAAATGAACGCGCTAGAGGAGAAATTGCAAACATATTTCCGAGCGTGCCGCGATACATTTCTGCACAGAAGACTCACAGTCTTCTGTGCAGAAATGTAGTCACCGAGCAGGTACAGCAGGAAGCGGAGACACCGGACTTCATAGATGCCCGGGCAGCTCAGCTTTAGGCGGGTACCAGTTGCTGGATGTGTTGCCGCATCAGTTGCCGGATGAGCTTAGATGTCGTCGACCTTTCGTCAACATCGTGCTCAGCACGTGGCCAGTCCACGAAGGAGGACGCTAGTGCGCGTGAAGATGCGTACGATCCGGCAGAGCCACGGGTCTCTGGTCCCTGTAGCGTGGGCCTCGGAGAAGCTACCGGCGCGATGCCCAGCGGTTTCGAAACCTGCAAGATCGTACTAAATGACAACGAGAAGCGAGCTGGCACCGGAATAACACGTGAGTGGGTTTCCAACGGGTGTGATGGCCAACCGTATGAGCTAACGGCAAGGATTATCGAGGAAGCATTAGTCCGGAAGCCACCACAGTCGAGGAAGCCACTGTGGTGCTTCGCTGGATGGTGAAAGGATACAACGTTGCGGAACATCCTGAGCAACAGCCAGGAGCCCATAAGCCATATGACTGGGCAATGCTTCGTCATGGGCTGGGACACATTGAAATGAACTTTTGCGAGGTGCTCATGAAGCTCATGTGGGTACCAATCGTGCACCATGTGGCCAATATCATGGGATTTTGAAAACGAAGAACACTGGCCTACATATGTAGTAACTCGTGCTCTGACAGCACATGAGTCGCGCGACGACCATTACTATGCGCATGCGCCGAGACGCCCGGCAACTGGCTAGTATCGCCCGTGACCTTGCCTAGGTCATGGCGCGTGCGTGCGGGCCGCTGCGACGGAACAGCACTCTCGGCACGTCGGCTCTTACTGCGTATAACGTGCCATGTAAACTGCTCTCTCTGGTACCTTCACGCTGTGGTATTCGTTGTCGCCGCCGGGTATAAGTGCCAACAAGCTCGACGGATCTTTGGAGCTCTCGCCAACGGACACGTCAGTAAACGTAGCCACTCGAGCCGCTACACATACAGGGATGCGAGGATCACCATTTCACCTGGCAAATCATGCACATTGTCATGGAGAGCCTGGCTCGAACTGACGAAGGCAACTACGTGCCTTCGCCAAGCCGACGTGCTCCTTCCCAGCGTCTCTTAACTCCTACGTGCTCCTTCGCCAAGCTCGGTTCCTTCGCCAAGCTCGACGTGCTCCTTCGCCAAGCTCGACGTGCTCCTTCGCCAAGCTCGATGTGCTCCTTCGCCAAGCTCGACGTGCTCCTTCGCCAAGCTCGACGTGCTCCTTCGCCAAGCTCGTCTCTTTTTTGTTTTTGCCAGCTACGTCTCTTCGCCAGCTGACGTTCTTCGCCACTCTTCTTCGCAAGCTCGACGTGCTCCTTCGCCAAGCTCGAGTGCTCGCCAAGCTCGACGTGCTCCTTCGCCAAGCTCGACGTGCTCCTTCGCCAAGCTCGACGTGCTCCTTCGCCAAGGTCTCTGCGCCAGCTCCACGTGCCGTACGTCCGCCACTGCATGAAATCTAACAGAGAGACGCTGGTAGCAGGCTACATGTTCTGGGCTGACAATTGTTGCCACAATTAACAATGTTGCAATTGATTGTTGCCACCAACAATAACTACCAGCTGGCACGGAAATTTGTCAACCTCCTCATGGCTCTCGTCAGATGCGATCTGGTGCCGGACGGAATAACCGCCGGGCCATGCTGGCGGGTCGGCAGGAGTTAGTTCCGGTGAAGCTTTTTAGGAAGCCATCGAATATATCAAAGCCTTCTTCTCAGGGACATCGTGGCGCGCCAACAGGCTCAAGCTGTGAAAGAATTCGTAGAAGCAGCCGTGGCGTACAGCGCCACTGGCGACGACACGAGATGCGAGGGTGCAGATTTCGATCCGGAGGCCAAGAACCGCAGCACGAAGTCTTGGATGCCGCCTGGCGTCCCATCGCTGAACCAGTGGAAGCACGCGATGCAGTGTACAAAACGGCTGGAGAGGGCACAGTCTGCGGTTATGAATAAATGAAGGTTATGTTCGCTCAGACACCCCCGGCTCAAGTACCTAGTGTCGTATCGTGTACTTACGCCAAGTAATTGTGAGATCCACCTCTAGAGTACTTGTTGGGCTGTTTCGCGCCCCGCTCTACCGAACTTCCTGTTTCGGACGAATACAGCGTGAGGCGGAGCAGCTCGTGAGTCTGTTCGAGAAACTGCACTGGATTGGAATCAAGACCGTGAGTGATCGCTCGGTTGAGACTACTACGACACGACACCTTGCAGATCCATACCAAGAGACAAGTCATCTAATGTCACTTGATGGGAAAATACTGCATCCGTCCTGGGCCAACTTCAACATGGTGGCTATCCAGAATTATGCTATAGGGAAAGAAAATATGCAGTATTCCACCGGGCACAAGATGGAGGTGTTTGTGACAGTGGAAGATGCTGCCCTGCACAAGCTCACCAAAGTGGAAGTGTATGAACATGCCATGGCTACCGTTGAGGCAATCCCAGACGAGAGCAAACCAGAAGAATGGCAAAAAAACGGCTGATGAAGGAAAAATCCCAAACGAATATTGAGCTACTGGTGATGGTAGATGAACTAGGACACCAAGACCTGGTTGATGAGGATGCTGAGGGAGAGGAGTGCGACGAGGTCTGAAACAAATTTGTTGTCACTCATGTGCATGGAGTCTGACACCAAACAGGTTGAGAAATGTGGATCTGTGGATACCGGCTATGCAATTTTCCTAGTTGCAAGCCTGTTCGCGTTTTTAGTGTGCATCAATACAAGACTGCCCTATGGTTTGTATTTATTTCACATAATGGTATTTCTTCACCTGAAGATATGAAGGCAATTCAGGAGGCTCCACACAACATTCAGGTACAACTTGAACTATCCAAGAGCACATAATAGCAGTGGCCTTATGAACATGACTCACCAGCCTCACCACAACTGTTCAATCTCACCCTGACACAAGCCAATACAAATATAATACCTGCATTCTGACAAGCTTAAAGAGAAGGTGAGCATCCATGAAACAAATAATCTTCATATCTAGGGAAAAGCAGGGCCTCACCTGGCATGGCAACTCCAAGGAACCTCCCCTCCCCACATTGTTCATAACTTCATAATAAATCCAGCATGCCTCCATTGGTGCAGCATTAATAAGAGGAAGACACCCTACACTATGCCAATGTGGGGTCGTACTAGAAACTGGATAGAATCCATGACGTCGATGGTGGCCTCACCTCGTGTGTGACGTTTGGCTGAAATGCTGGCAGGAGAGGGGCAGGCTCACGAACAGGATTTGTTGATAAGAACAGTTACGTTTATGCCGCAGCTCAGACAACAAACACCGCTGCTTGTTGTTGTCGCTGATATGCCATAGGTTGAATTATTAAGTAAGTAGACAGGTAAGGAGGTATGTGTCCTGTTCATTGATAGAAGGCAGACTGCCTTTACTTACATTTTTGTTCAATGGATTGTGTTGGATTTACATCTCATCATTTTAGAGAACTCCACATGCTTGGCTTGTGTGCTTAGCATGCAGATTCCGTTTGCACCATTTGTATGTTAAAATGTTTGATTTTGATATGAAATTGATGCATTTATTTTATTACTGATCTGGGTCTGTGAAGAAATTGCTTTTGTGTTGAAGACATTCCTTGCCCTGGTTCAGAAAGTGCACTGAAATACTGATATATTGTTGAATAAATAATAAATATAGTAATATAAATACTGTTTGGCTGCATCACATCTACTGATGTTTTATTTTATGTGCAAAATATGCTTCAAGATCCTGCTAGTATTCTTCATTTTGGGAAATGATCATTCAAAACTTCAAACAAATTACATATTCAATAAATATTCCTTTCATA
This sequence comes from Imbricaverruca yamaguchii, assembly GCA_034440575.1. Classification (NCBI taxonomy): domain Eukaryota; kingdom Metazoa; phylum Arthropoda; class Thecostraca; family Neoverrucidae; genus Imbricaverruca; species Imbricaverruca yamaguchii. Next base: position 48,140 of record JAOTOL010000594.1, on the reverse strand, counting down.
ATTGGCTAGACTGCAAAGTATGGCACTTTCAACAAGATCTTCTTGGGGCAGAGCAGGAGGTCAGAGGTGTGGCTGGTGCAGCAATTGGTGCAGAAACAGGTACCTGGTGTGGGTGGACTGATAATCCACTAAAACTTCACACATGACTTCAAGGTTTGCAAGAATAAGAAAATCACAACAATTAGAGAAAACCTTCAAAATGTGATAAACCCAACTTTAAAACGAACTTAAAAACTCAAGATGTTTATGTAGAAAAGATGCTTGCTATAAGCCCCTTGTTTTTTTGTTACCTCATGTTTATTTTTTGCATTTGGTGGTGCATTCAATCTCCCTGGTGGATATTTTTGTTCGCGGCTGCTGTGCCCTGTGAGCCATTTGCTATACTTTGCAGTCTCGATGTTTAGTAGCATTCCTTGGTTTGCCTCCAGCATTTCCAATTTGGAATTGGTGTTTGCACGATGATGGATGGATAGTTATTAATGATCTTTGGGTGATTGTAGAATCCAGGTATTTAATCCTGATGCCATAATACCACATATTTATATGCAAAAACCTTCCTAAGTGGTTTGATTACGTGATGGTGTGTCATGTCAGATGGGGCCAGCTGGAGGTATGCTCATTTTGATGGTGTTACGGAATGTGCCACCAGCAGGCATATGCGGCCAGCCTTGTCATGGTCTCGGTCAGGGCTAAGTCCAGAGTTGGGATTATGTGTGCACGAAATGCATACCTGTCAGCACAACTCAAAGTGCCTGGTCTGCCAGCCCAAATACAATGACCTGTATCCATTTTGCAGAATGTGGAGCATATTTAGTAACAAGGCCCATCATATTATGTGCTTTCAGCATCTACTGCATCAGCATCTTGCAGCATCAGCATATGTGGGCGTGCAAGTGGTGCCAACTGGGTGGCCGAGATTAGCTGCTGCCCGACAAACACCTTCCGACCACAGTGGGACATCAGGTGGTGGTGGGACAGCGATGTCATTTTGTGCACCACTGAAGAGAGGGCTTACTAGGTGGATTATAGCCTGTGACAGGCCACTTCATGACAAACGTATACTGGCATGTCGTTGGGATGCGCTATTATGACATTTGATGTTCTTCATGTGCTGCGACTGCCTGGACACATGCCTAGCATATGTTGGAAGTTCGTCGTTCCAGCTGCAGGATCAATGATGGCCTTGTGTTGCACACTTTTAATAGTTTTGCCTATAGATGTCTTTCATGGAAAGCATCGAAGCTGGCGTGAAGATGGTAAGAGTCGTCCGATTTTCCCTTCTCTGAGATTATTACAATTTAATGCAAATAGGCACTAGTAAGAACCAAATGAATTTTGTATCGAGATAGCTTTTGGGAGACTTTTCAACAAATTCGCAGTTTGATCCCAATGTTTATGTAGCAGAGGAGGGCAAGGTAAGACGCCTCTCACCAAACATTTGATTACTTTATTTTATTCTAAGCTTGTTATTGTTGTCTGCCGTGGAAGTGTGGATCCAGAACACGGATGAGGAAGCTGTTTTGGCGTGTGGAGAGTGGAGGATATGCATGAACATCTTAAGGCATTTCTGTCTGGGGGACTCATTTTGCTGAACATTTCGATGGCGGGGTATTTTTTTAAAGTAGATGGCGGGGTATTTCCTTAACGTCGTACAAAACTTCGGCAGCGACAACCTTCCACTGGAAATAGCCTATGGTGGAAATTGGTGGGAAGGCTTCTGACCGACACACAGACGCTAGAATGTCAAAGCTGTGTGCCGGCCGGGTGCACATGATTTTTTTTTGCGTTTCTGGTAAGTCGTGAAAACGACACTTCCGTTCACATTACATTTGTTTAAAGCCATAACTTTCAAAATGTGGAGGCGAAACACTGCCAACGACGGTGGGCGAGATTATGATAAAATTAGGAAGAATGAATGCAGGGTTTTATTATAAAACACATTGTCAGGTACGGCTTCATGTTATTTGTAAGATGGCTTTTCACAACTGTACAATTTTTCTTCAGCTCGCGCTTATTGCTCCCCTCGCTTGTTTTGCATCTCTTTCTCACGAGTAATTTCCGGTTAAGTGAGTTTTCATGGTTTCATCTATCAACTGGATTACCTGAGGCTATTTGCCACAAGATGTCACTAGTGAGCCACGCTATTCTGACGTTATGCATCATTATAAAGAACATGCATATTTTATTACTGTATATTTCATGCAGATAAATTATATTACAACCGAAGATATCACACCGTCTAGATTAAAAAATATATATATTGAAAATTAAACCAAATGATGTAGGAAACCGCCAACAATTGGATCTGTACCCGGCTTAGGTTTAAGACCACGAAGAGTGTTGACCACTGTTCTTCCGAGTTGCCGGTTTTGGGTATTTCAAGGTTTTTGCGAAGGTGCTGTGAGAACAGGGTAGGATAATCATATTATGCCGAAGCGGAAGAGAGTTGCGGAGAAGCTTTCCCCTTGTGAACAGAAAGTGCGTTGTAGATATCAGGGATGTACCTTTAATGACAGGCCCGACAGCTTTAGGATACACAACAAGAGGAGGCATGGAGGTCCTCAAAACGCCAGAGTAAAAAAAATATGGCTTTGAACCGGGAGCCAGGTTTGGAACCAGTTGGAACCGTTGGACATGCTGGTAGTAGCACCGCGGTGCTATGGGCGCACAATAACTCTGGCATTAAAAGTGGAGTAATATTCGCAGAGCGCTGTGGAACCGCCTGAACTCGTCGAAAGGTAAGCCCGGCCTCCGTGATTGCACATTGCCGTTGTGTTTCCCCTTGTTCATTACCTGCTACTGCCTATTGCATAATACCTCACTCGCCTATTAATTTCCTGGACTAATCCGACACGAAAACAAATAATTTCTTACGAACACAATTCAACTTCAACGCCATCGATATCATACACATCTGTGTAGGGTTCACGAAATAATTCTTACACAACAAAGTGCCAGAAAAGTTACTCCATAAAATGAGTGCCAGCGATCCCCGCTTCCAGACAGCTCCATCTGTGGTAGTGCTCTGGGATGGCGCTCATTTGCTAAACTTGGCGGACGAAGACGCGCGGCGTTCTGAAAGGTGCGAACGGGTGGGCCAGGCCATCTCGTCCATGACCAAAATTACCAAGCGATACACCATCGGTAAGGGCTTGGAAACCCTGCTGGGCTCCGGAGAAGAGCGTGGCGAGACGGTACTGCGGCCCAAGCTCTGGTCTGGCACGCGGTTCGCGCCATATGCCTCAAAAACTTTGCAAGTGTTCCTCCGCAATGCGGATACGATGGTGGACGTCCTGCAGTAGTGGATCCGAACAGGAGAGGCGGATGACAGTGAACAGCGAGATCTCCGACCGCTGCGAGGTTAGTTCAGAATATGAATATTCCGGGGAGGTGTTGCACGAGTCTAGACACATTCACAATAACCAGACACTATTTTTGCTAGGTTATCATGTGGCAAATGACTGGTGATTAACATATTGTTACTCAGCAGTTTCTGTTTGTCCTTTAAACACGCGCCTGGTTAAATACGGCAAATCGCAGCATGCCTGGATTGGTGGGGTAAGTCATTGCACAACAACGGCGTATGGGACAAGTAACCTAAGATGGCCCTGAGGCAGGCAAAACCATGTCAACGTAGTGTTCAGCGAAGTTGAGTATCCTCTTCCGCAACGCTTGAGGGCTGGTTTAAATGACCCTGAATTTATCACTGTATCCCAAACCCGCCCGGCCGAAGCTTTGAGTTGCTTTCTGCAGAAGTAGAAAACTACCCATGCCTCCGTAACAGCCACTGCATGTGGAGGGCATGTATTGTGAAATAAATAAATAAATAAATAAATAAAGGCCAGCCCTGGATATGCACTAAAGCATAAGAAAGACAGGGCTTGGGCTCATGCAGCAAAATCACTTCAGTGTTCTGGTGAGTGGGTAAGAGCTTATTAAGAGCCATTCATCCATTTATGCCTGGCTAGGCCTATACAGAGATGATATATGGAGAGAAAAAGCTGAGCCCCCAAACTAATGTCATATCCCTAGTTATAAAGAACTGTCTACCTGATTGTGCTACCATGGTTATTCTCAATGATTGGCTGTTGCAAAAATTTTCATCATGCAATGTGGGATTCTGGAAAATGGATGCAGCCCTGATCACTTGTCCTATTGCTGACCTGCAATGACCTGTGTCGTGTACCACATCCTCTTAATTTGTTCTCTCAGATACTTGAGTTGACTCATCACCTGCAGCTGAGCTAGCTCCCAGGTGCATATTTATGGATCTATATCCATCTATGGAGCTATAAATACAACGCCCATATCTTTATGTAGATCCAATCTAGCGGTTTAATGCGTCGTAAAAGAACCCAAGGTTCTCCTGCGGTTCTTCAAAACGATTCCACCCATGCTTCCTTAAACTTGGCCTTTCATTTCTGAAGTAGGCATTTGGAAAGCCAAGTGATGTGTTGATGCACTTGCATGTTTGGATTTGATGTAGTATTTTTGTATCTAGAGGACTCTGTCAAGAAGCGTTGGAAGACGCTGAGGGACTACCACATGCGTACCAAAGGAAGTACGTCCCAAGTGGATCTGATGCGGAGTCTGCTGCCAAATCCGCACCCTTCCTCACCTTCCTGGATGCAGCCTCTACCCGTGGAAAGTACGTAATTCGCGAGGTGCTTTCTGAAAATGTGTTATTACTCATGCTTCAGATAAGATTTAGGAAGTCTAATTTTACCTTTCAGTTCAGTTCTCACTCATTCTGCTTAGCATCTGCAATATAGTTTCTCTGCATTGCATGTCACCACATGCACCTGAATGCCTCCAAGAATTGCCATGCCTGCGAGACATCAATTTGCTGCACTCAAATTGGGTGGGGGGACGGCGGCTGCACAAGTGTCACCGATCATCGCCTTCTGAGCTGTCTAGTGCTGGGGCTGAAGCGAAGGGACGAAGGGCTTACGCCTCGAATTGTTGGAGAGATAGATTGGTAAACATGGTAGAATGATGAACGCTATATTAGGAATCAGTCGTGGAATCAATGCTGTTCATCGGGTTTACATGAAGACAATGTAGTCTCGAAACGTATGGAAATGTATTTGTGTTTTATTGAAGGCTTCCCCCTCCCCTCCACCACCATTGGCTATGCCACTACCACCAACCAATGTTTCCTTATTGTTAGGACTACGTCAAACCTTCAAGTTCTTCCATCGCATGCGTCCTTCCTGCTACAAACGGACGACGTGACCTTCACGGAGTCCGATGTCATCGAGGTATCGGGTTGCAGCGAAGCAGATCTGACAGACAGACGTACACAGCCAACACAACACCCCGACACAGAACAGCAATTGCAGCTACACTGCCAACAGTCGGATGGAGACACTACACCGACCGTTAGCCCTAGCACCCAACGGACTGGAAGACATAAACATCGCAAGCCGACAAAGACCTCGGAGACAACTGACGACCTCGCAGCAGCAAACAACTTGCAGTGTGCAAATATCCATTTTTCATTAGGCGGGCGATGTCGAAAACCAAATAGCAAGATGTGAACAAAAAACAAGGATGTCGAATTTTACTGCGAAAGGTACATAAATTTCGTGATGCAAACTTTTCCCCTGATATTTTAACATAGTCAACAAAGCTTCCTGCAGCTGTAACGCATGTATGTAGAATACCGCTGTGCTTAATTTCTAACCTTTCCAGATTGCATCCTGAAGAGAGTATCCCGGTGGCGCAACCGATTACCGAGCCCTTCATCATCTGGAGCTGTCCTGGTCCCGGATCCCATCCTGGGCTGAAGAGTACCTCGAGGGAAAACTAAGCATATCGCCAAGCGAAGGGAATGCAGATGCCATTCCCATTGGAAGCAGCATGGCGTATGCAGTCGGCGCATCCTTGACCTCAAGCACTATGAGAAGATCTTGTCGCGATAAAAGCTATCATGCACGATTTTCACTCACGTCATATTCATACAATGCAACTGGACAACTCCAATGTTTGTGTGCTTTTCCAATGCACGCGATTTTAAATCGGCGTTGGTTGCCGATTGTATCGACATTGCCATTGACTTCCAGCTCATGCTTGCATGTGGAAACTAAATACACTTGTGTTGGAATTCCGCTTCCCTTTAAATATTGTGTTCCTTTCTGGGGTTCCAGATAACAAGACCTGCATGAAATGCACATTAAATATATCAGTTCATTAATTCAGTTCAGACCGAGCCGGAGGTCACGATAATACTGCAATGCATGACGCACACACGTGTAGCTATGAAGATTGTACTGCACTTGCTAAAAACCACAGTAGCAAAAATTTGAGTATTTCCATTGAAACAAACGCAAAATGAATCAAGCAACGCATCACAGTCAGGATGGAGAAATGCTTTTCCGGGCCTTCGTCAGGATATCATTGGCGACGAAGAATATAGAGACAGGTTTTTGTAACTGGAGCTTTTCATACAAAATAAGCGATGAATGCACACAACAAACGATGAATGCTTAGCACTAAGCACTAGGTAAAATTGGCAGACAATACAGTATCCACCGTTTGGCAGTACACCCACGTCTCCGTTGAACAGCCCGTGCACCCTGAAGACAGGCAATGGCAGTCGGCTTTTGTTGAGTTAGTTAGTAAGTTAGTTAATAGGGCTTTAGGGCGCATCGACTTCATTCGTCATGTAGCGGCCATCGGCTTTTGTTGAATATGCCACGCGCGGCACTTGGTGACTGCGGCGGCGCGCACGCTAACGTATTGTCGCAGCGCGCCGACTCCTCTTCACAGTACTGAGTACCGTCGGCTGTGGCGCAGTCGCCTTCACCGGTCACCAGATTGGCGCAATGTGAGTCGAATCGACTCTGGAAGCGGTGCACCCGCTTCAGCTGCCGGCCGCCAGCGGCAGCTCGGGCCCAAGCCATGAAAAGCACGGGCCGCAGGTGCGCCGGTCGCTGAGCGACGCCGGCTGGTTACTTGTTGCACAGTCCACCATCCAATGCGCGCCTATTCCAGGAACATTGCAACGGTCTGGCAGCAGCGCAATGTTCAACGTTGCCTGGGTGGTTAGCGTGGACAGCATAGTACATGGCCCTTTTAACATTTTCGCCTCAGTTCCCATGACAAGACATGTCATCATAGCCAGCTTGATCGATGTCAAAAGGAAGTAGGACAACAAGCAGCAATGGGTTTGCATTCAACAGTACACTGGAAGGTCAAACTTTGTATTTCCTTATCCGCTGGACTGTTTGTTTATGTACCTTGGTACTGACATACCGTACTGCCTTTTCAATTAGCATGTTTATGTATCTCTTTCTCATTCACCTTCTGTCGTTTTTCCTCGGATCTAGATGGAAATGTACAATATCTTATAGAGGTGGGAGGACACCGGATATTAAAACACCATCAGTGGCAGGTAATGCCAAGATCAAACACATCGTGGAAGCAAGCTTCTGTTAATCATCAGTAGCCGGACATCGTAGTTCAATCTGATGGTAGTCGGCATGGCGGAATCGCAATATGAGATGCTATGCTGGCATGTAGCTCGAGCCTCGCTGATAGAATGTCCAACCTTGTCCACTCCATGTCGCTGTCACCTTCCCCACTACCTCTAGTAGCCGTCCCCGAAGCGGTAACACGTGCTCCGCTATCTCTACCACCTGCTTCACCACTCCTAACTCCCAGTCCATGCTCGCTGCCACCTATTCCAGTGCCGCTACCACCTGCTCCACATATCCAATGACTACTTCTACCACCTATACTTCCACCACTAACACCTGCTCCAACTCCGCCAACGTCTGCTCCAACACTGCTAACATCTACTCCACCACCGCTAACTCCTGCTCCACCACCACCAACGTCTGCTCCAGCACTGCTAACTCATACTCCACCACCACTAACTCCTGCTACACCACCGCTAATACCTGCTTCACCAACGCTAACTTCTTCTCCATCGCCGCTAACTCTTACTCCACCACCGCTAACTCCTGCTTCACCACCACTAACGTCTGCTTCAACACGACTAACACCGCTAACTCATGCCACATGTCCCATCGCTGTCAACTCTTATCCCTTGAGCGCTACCACAAACTCCACCGAATCCCATTAATTAACTCATCAACTTCCATGCCCTTTGGATCATCAGGATCGCTAACATTTCCCGTATCCATATTCCCGATCAAATTTAAATCTATGTTGTTTTCCAGTGCGCCTTGCTGCTAAGGTTTCTTGCTCGCATTGCCCTCTAAATTTTCTCAGAGCACTGCCGGTTAGTTTGTGGACTTTTGCGCCATGTCGCTGGACGTTACTTTTGCGCACAGATGTGGCATGAAGCACAGGATAACTTGGTGTTTTTTTTTTAATGTTGGTAATTCTACCCACGACAGGAAGACTATACCGTTCACGTGTGAAGAGTTGAGGTTGGCCGACAGCAGTGGTGGCAGGTTGGACGATTGGATTTTGGATTAACTTGTGAAGAGTTGATGTTGGCCGACAGCAATGACCGACGGCAGTGGTGGCAGGTTGAACGACTGGATGGAAATGGCGGGGGATCTGAGAAGAGTGAAATGGATCAGTACAAATTTGAAAAATTATGTAACTGCGTATAAACATACTTAATATAAACTGCCAGAAGTAGGCAACATAATCCCAGAGTACACTATGGCCTCCATCAACAAATAAAATATGCAAGTACATCTGGCTTCAAGATTAAGTCATAAAGTCATAGTGTTCAGACTGCATAAGAGCCACAGGGGCCCAAACAGGCTAAGCCTGTAAAGGGAAGATGCTGTAAGTCTGGACAAAATATACTCAACATCGTAACCCATGCTATATCCTAAACTCTAGAAGCTATCCATGAGCACCCTACCTACCCTCCAACCTACTAGCAAAAATATCACCTGATCAACTTCTAAATAGAACTAAAAACAAGGTTATTCAACTTTTTTTTAACTTGCTCACCCAATTTTTAAATATATTAAATTAGGTACTAGACACAGCATCAGCAGACAGCCTATTACAATGATCAACCACTATTTGGCTGAGGGTCTAAGGTCTGAAACCCTTTGAATTAGATCAATGCAACTACATCAAAATCATACTTAGGGGATGCTATACCTTAAAAAATTAGGTTGCTTTCTCCCAGAATTTGCCTCATTTTCTGGGCAGAACTTCCCTCAATAGGTGGCACATTTCAGCACAGGTCAACATGGGATCCTACTACACGATTTACTAGCATATGCTAACCCAGGTAGCAAAACAAAGGAAAACAACGCCTCTGTTTACCTGCTTCTTGTTTATTGGTTAGTTCTCAATGCTCTTTATGCACAATCACGGTTAATGGCACCTCCCACAGTTTCATTAATGGGCTGTGGGTTTGGGATACTTCCTGAGTGGTGTGTGTTGAACCTGGGACCTTTGGTAGTCAGAGCTTAACACCTTAACCCTCGCCAGTGTACGGCATTTTACCACCTTCGGTCGTATAGGAGGGGGGGGGGTACGACCCCCTGGCGATTTGAAACCGGCATGTTACGAAAACGAACCAAAGACCTGTTATAGATCTGGCCGAGATCTCACGATTGGAATTCAATATGACTTGCTAAGGTCAATGGTTGACCCTCCAGGTCAGGTCAAAGGTCTAAGATTGATTTTTTCCGCTAAGAACATCGTCAGTTGTATCGAAACTACTGTATAAATATCCACGAAATGCCCAGAAATATGTTTAGTTGGACCTTGCGAACATGACGACATGTGACACGATGTGATCGGGCCGATATATCATGCACTAAATGAGGTCAAAGCCATGACCCAGAATATCCAATTTTTCAAAAAGTAGTTCCAATTTCGAAGTTTAAAGTTCCATAGGGTAAAAATGGTCCGCGCCAACTTCGCATGTCCGGGGGGGGGGCAGATGTCTGCCCCCTAAGATCTCTAGAACTGTGCTAGCTAGCGACAAACGGAAAACGGCGTTGGATAGCTGGTGACGGGCTCTATCAAAAGTGTTTCGGTCATTTTTCGTTCAGGTCAACATTCAGGCCACTGGGTCATCACAGGTCAAATTCGACCAGATCAGGTGGTACTCAGATATTGACACATATCTCAGGACCTGTAACAGATAGAAACAAACGGCGAGAAATGCGCTACCAACGATAGGCGGTGTAACATAAGGTCAGGTCAACCGAAACTCAGGTCAAGGTCATGAAGTTGCCTAGGGAGGTCATGCGATGTATCAATCGACACGTCTTGGCGATACAAGCACAATGACGGAAATTTCACCCTTCTAGCTCAGTGTAGTGCGATATAATGCGCAAAAATGTGTAGTGATCTCAGGTGACCTAAGATGACCTTGGTGAGGTCACTGAGCAAAAATGTCAGGGTAACATTGAGCATCAGAGTGGGAAACTTACTTCCAGGGTTTGGAGTCGGAGGGCATGTCGAGTGGAGTCGGAGTGCACTGGAGTCCTTTTTTTCTTCTTTTTTTTTGGGTGATTCGAACCCGCTAACCGACGTTAAAACTCAATATAGTCAGCACGTAATATGCGTGATTAAAGCGCCTTTCTTCGTAGGGCAGGGGAGCCGAACATAACGATTTTCAGCACTTGGATAGCATGGTTCAACTTGCCACGCTTTTATGTACCCATATCCGCGAGGAGCTGCGCTACTCTATTGATACAGGCCTGGTCTAATGGACCTAGTCCGGCCGGCCCGTGCCCGCCCGACCTGAGCCTGCCCCGGGGTGCAGTGCAGGCTCATTTCCAGCGCGAGTTCCGCTGACCCAACGTTCTTCGGCAGGGGGCCAGCATGGACTCCTTCAGCATGCGGGACCAGGTGCCGAAGATGAACGAGACGGAGTGGCGCAGTGACGGCGTTCAGCGGAACGGGAACTGCACGCCATTGCATGATTCACGATCCCGCACAGCACGCTCGCCACACCATTAGGGCGCCACCAGAACGGAGAGCTTGGAGATGGGAGGCGCCAAGTGGTATAGCTGGTGGTGCGGCTGCTGCCGGCCGTCGCGATGTGGTGCGGCTGTGGCCGGCCGTTGCGATGTGGTGCGGCTGTGGCCCGGCCGTTACGATGTGGTGCGGCTGTGGCCGGCCGTCACGAGGTGGTGCGGCTGTGGCCGGCCGTTACGATGTGGTGCGGCTGTGGCCGGCCGTTACGATGTGGTGCGACTGTGGCCGGCCGTCGCGAGGTGGTGCGGCTGTGGCCGGCCGTTACGAGGGGGCCTGTGGCCGGCCGTCGCGATGTGGTGTGGCTGTGGCCGGCCGTTACCGGCCGTCGCGATGTGGTGGGCTGCGGCTGTGGCCGGCCGTCGTGAGGTGGTGCGGCTGTGGCCGGCCGTCGCGATGGACGGACACGTGGAGATCGACCGTGACCTGTCACTACCGGCGCCGACGCCCGTCCATTATATTGTCGCTCACCACCGCTTTCCACGTTGTGTTTCCATTTGCCCATCGCTGCCGTTCCTCGTTGGGCGCCATGTGGGTGCTGGCTGTGCTACCGATGAGCAATACGGCTAGATCGCGACTCGTTCGCCGGTGTTTTCCTGGGGCGCGTAGAAGTACTGAAGAATGAATACCCAGCACTGAAGGAATACTCAGTGCTGGGTATTCATGCTTTCAAATATCAAAATGAGAATATAACGGGTGTTGGCATGAACTCCGCAAACTGCAAGATTTTGGAAATGCATGGCAATGTTGGCAATGTCGCTCGCATCACGTGCAACAATTCGTATTTGCGTTGAATTCATGCCAAAAGCATTACGTATCCAATCCATCGGCAGAAATCCACACAAATCTAGGACGCTGCGTCCCCACTTTACTCCAATACTTTGCACCACATATTAGGCATCATTTTAAATTAAGACGACATAGTATTCCAGCTACAACCGTCGAGTGAACCGTAGCTGGTGATGCATTCATTGCTATGCGATACCGGAAAAGAGCATGTGCACCAGCTGACTGCGGGAAGTCTGTTGGGGACATATTGAAACTAAAGACATAAAGATCCAGCGAGCAGTTGTCTGTTGTTGAATCATTGACTAATGATGTTAACTTCATCTGCTTTGAAGGTCGAACAACCGATTCAGCAATGCTATGCTGTGGGCTCGACGTACTATGTGCAATTTGTGAGTTTCCAGACGATGCATCGTACCCGAAAACCGGAACATTTTCTGTAACAGACTCACAAGACTCTTGAGACGATGCATCATGAACAAAGGCATATCCAACCTTCTTAAAGTATTTGTCCAACTTTAATTGTTTGCTCTGTCGCTGTAAAATGGTTCCACTATTAGGCAACGTTTCAATGTCTGAATACGTGGACGCATCCGCATCGGATATGTCACCACTTCTAATCAGAGAATGCGCAGGTGTGGCTTCAGGCGACAAGTCATCCTCAGGGTGACCATCCTCGAACATGCTTCGTTTAGTTTGCAGAAGGCATTCGTCGAACTCAGAACAACGAGTGATTTTGTCAAACGTTTCATGTAACCTGAAGCTCGCTTCGGCTTCTGTGTCAAAACCCCTCTGTGTTCTTTTAGCTAAACCCGGTGAAACACATCTAGTGGAGCTTCGTTTGTTGGAACCCCAAAAGATTTAACGAACACCTCTTTCGCACAACGATCCCGACTCTCTGGTTTCAATTCATGAAATTTTCCAGAAAAGCGTACTTCAGATGTTTCTTTCAAAACTTTCCCGGTTCTCTCTGTATCCGATTGTGAATGGGACAAGAGCAAAGCAATTTCAATCAGCTCAACTACATCCGGTATCTCCAGGTGTAGGTTATGTTCAGGTACTAGAAAATGCGCCAGAGCGTTCGCTACACATAGGCTCTTTTCATTACCACGCCGTATGTACCAGCTTTCGCATGAGCGTATACGCTCCACTACGCGGCTCTTGAACATAACGAACTGATTTTCTAAACATGCACAATATCTTAGTTCACACATAGTTGAGCAGTGCTTCTTTGGAAAATGCAATAAGCCATCATCACTGAAATACTCGCATACAGCGAGGAACTCCTGATTCTGAAAACTTTGAAGGTAAGTCATGTCTTGTGGATATGTGGTGATATCAAATACGGAGGCCAAATTCGTTTCTACCTCATGCACATCAAGAAAATCATCAAACACTGAAATGAGCCTGTCCGCGACTTCAACCTGACGCTCAAGTGACTTCTGAAATGCAAGCGCGTAATCTATTACGGCTGTCTCATCGCATGCCCTGCTATGTCGCGTGTGAGATGCTACCATACTCCTTGTTTCATTCAGATCGAAACCTTGAAATTTTCCCGTGTGATATTCACAACGATGCCTTCGAAGCAGAGCATTTGTCAACGGATTTATTTTCAGCTGCTGTATCTTCCAGCGAAACTCTGTGATCGCATCACGATCATCCCACACAGAATAGTGATCTTTTTTACTCTTTTTGCTGATATTCAAAGCACACCGGATTGTATACATCAACACCAAGCAGGATGGCACAAAATCTGGGTCAGAGAGGTACCGTAAAGTGGACAAGCGAGATGGATCGTTCGCCTGCAAACGATCAGCATTTTCCACTGCCATAATGATATCACCGAGCTGACTCATGACGGACTGGAGCGAGGTGAATGTGTATTCCAAAAATCGAGTTTCCACAGTGTTACGAAGTTTTTTGAAGGCAGGATTCACACTCCTTGCCAGTCGCTCCATCTTCGAAGAATTCCTGAATGTATTTATAATATGTGGTAAACGAGACTTCACCATTTCTCGCGCCCAGTCAAAGCACATCAATCCTGCATCCAGCAACTTCTCTACCTTGTGGGCTCTATCAGTTAGATGCAAAAACGTTTTGTTCCCAAATTTCTTCCTCCAAAGGGAAGCAACGCCGCTATGCACACCAGCGTAAACTGCCTCTTTATCTGTGCTCAACGCCAACACCATCTTTGAGATGTCATCATCATGCAAGGAAAGAATCACAGTACTCAGTGTGTTGACGATGTGTTCAAAGCAGCCAACGGCATCTGACTCGTGGCGAATGCCTGTTGTGCGTGTGTCGCATGCGCCGAGCGCGGGCCGTGGTTTATGGCACCACGGACGCGCGACCCACTTCCGACCGTTCGCCCGGGCAGGGCCCAGTCGCGTCAGGGCAAGGCCAGAGGCAGCAGCGTGCGTGTCGAGCCGTGGACAATATAGAGACCGTGATAGAGCAGTGTATCAAGAGACAGTGAGCACTGAGCGTGCACCGCCACATGGCGCGTCGGTAGTATGAATCCGGACGCTCTCACCGAAACCCTCTCCCGCCTGACGGATCTGCTTACGGAACAAGCCACAGCATCCGCCAGGAGAGAGGAACGGCTTCTGGCGCTGGCCGAATCGGCCACCCAGACCAGACCGCAGCACAGCACGCTGACCGACTCCGCTGCCGACCGCACCGATGCCGCCGGTGCTGACCCTGGTTCAGCCACCCGCGGCACGAGACGGCTGGGTGCGACAGCCACGCCTGCCCCCAGGCTGATGGAAGGTGCCAGCCTGCGCGAGTTCGCCTCTTGGCGGGACAAATTCGAGGGATACGCCATTCTCACCGGTCTGTATGACCTCCCGCCGGCGAGTCAAACCGCTGCCCTCGTCGCCCTGCTCGACGACCAGTGGACGCGAACCCTCCGTCACGGTCTGGATATTGACGTCTCCACGTCCGACATCCAGACCATCATCCAAGGTATGGAACGCCATCTGCGTCGGCAGCGAAACGTTATCCTGGACCGGCGAGAGTTCTTCCGCCGTCAGCAAGCGGACGGTGAGACATTTGATGAATTTCTGATGGCTTTGCGCGAAATCGCCCAGTTTTGCGACTTCTGTCCGCATTGCACGGACTCACAGCTTCGTGACCGCATCGTCACTGGGATCCGGGATGAGGACACCCTGCGTGCGCTTCTGAGCGAAAGTGATCTCACCCTGCAGTCAGCAGTCCACATCTGCCGTGCGCAAGAAAACGCCCGTCAGAACTCGGCTGCCATGACAAACGGCCACGTCCAACCTGTGTCCGCATATCGTCGGAACAGGACTGCCCGTGCCCGTCAGTCAGACTCCGGCCGCCCAGGCACTCGTCGGAGGGATCCCAGCGGCTCAAACACCCGTCGGACAGACTCGCATCCGACGCTGGACAGGTGTCTCGCCTGCGGTCGCTACCCGCACGCCGACGGGCAGCCATGCCCTGCCCGGACGGCCACGTGTCACCTGTGTCACCGTCGCGGCCATTTTCGGGCCAGGTGTCGTCAACGTGGCGCGACATCTGGAACAGCCCCAGCACAGCGCAACAGCTCCAGACAAAGGGACTCGGGCCAGTATCGTGCGAACGTGTCCGACATACGAGTTTACGGCCTGTCGTCCCGCCGCTCTCCCAGGATCAGGCTGTTTACGACCCACCATAATGGTGCCGGCTCAACGCTCTGGACACCCGACACCGGAGCGGAAACTTCCTGCATTGGTGTGGCACATGCTGCGGAAATGCACGTGGACATAAGTCGTTTGTCTCCGCCCGCGGACAAGCTGTATGCAGCTGGTGGCCATGAGCTCCAGTGTTTTGGGACTGTGCAGTGTGACCTGACATTGGGTGCAATCACAGCGACAGTGACCGTGCATGTCATACAGGGCCTGGACAGCGCCCTGCTCTCCTGGCACGACTCCATCGCCCTCGGAATTCTGCCACCGGACTTCCCCAGTCAGGTGGCGAGCGTGGCCGCCGGTGGAACGGATACGGAAGCCGTGCCGCCTAGCGGCAGCACTGTCAGACGAGAGGGGCTGTCACCGCCGTTAGATGACAACACCTCTACGAGGACGCGAGAGGAGGCGCCGGCGCGACCCCCGCGCCGACGACAAATCAGCACGAACCAGACCCTGGTGCACAAGTCAGATGCTCTCTCCAGAGCCCCCGTGGATGACCCCACACCAGACGACGAGGAAGCCGAAGATGACGTGACTCATCAGCTCCACAGTCTCGTCGTGCGCTCAGTGACCCAGCTGGATCCAGACGGAGCCCGGGTGTCTCCCATCGAGGATGCCACGCTGACCCGCGTCCGCGACGCCGCCCGCGCCGACGCCGAGTACATAGCGTTGTGCGAGGCCGTGACACACGGCTTCCCTGATCAGAGACGTGACCTGCCTGCTGCCCTGAGGCCATACTGGGGCGTGCGAGATCGCCTGGCCGTTGACGACGGAATCCTGGTATGTGGTCCCCGGCTGGTCATCCCCAGAAGCCTCAGAGCAGAGACTCTGCAGCGCCTGCACGACTCGCACCAAGGCATCGAACGCACACAGCGCCGCGCACGCCAGTCTGTATACTGGGCCGGCATCGACCGCGATGTTGCCGACACCGTTGGCTCCTGCCAGGTATGCCGTGAACGGCTGCCTCGCCAGCAGCGAGAGCCGCTGATGTCGGACCCCCCGCCGAGCCGAGTCTTCGAGTCTGTGTCTACAGATTTCTTCAGTCACGCAGGCAAGACCTACCTGGTGTACGTTGATCGGCTCTCCGGGTGGCCCGCAGTTGTGCACTGCGCCGGCGACGCCACCGCCCGGACTCTGATCCGGCACCTGCGGGAAATCTTCGCCTCCACCGGTGTTCCCTGTGTGCTACGCAGCGACGGTGGCCCACAGTACACTGCTCATCTCACCAGAGACTTCCTGCGGCGCTGGGGCGTAACACATCACATGTCTACCCCGCACTACCCCCAGTCCAACGGCCACGCTGAGGCGGCCGTCAAACTAGTGAAGAGACTGGTGCAGAAAGTGACCGTAGCGGGGGACCTTGACTGTGATGCGTTCGCTCGTGGGCTGCTAGAGCTTCGCAACACCCCGCGAGCGGACCACCGGTCACCCGCTCAAATCCTCTACGGCCGTCCTCTGCGCTCAGCGGTCCCCATGCACCACCGTGCCTTCGCACCTGAGTGGCAGCGAGCCGCTGACGACTGTGACGCCCGCGCCGACTCACTCCGGCAAGCGGCCCGTGACCGCTATGATCGAGCGGCCATGCCACTGCCCAGCCTGCGCGTTGGGACCCACGTGTCCCTTCAGGACCCCTCGACCGGGTTATGGGACCGGCGAGGCACCGTTGTAGGTGTAGGC
The DNA here is from genome assembly GCA_034440575.1 of Imbricaverruca yamaguchii. NCBI lineage: Eukaryota > Metazoa > Arthropoda > Thecostraca > Neoverrucidae > Imbricaverruca > Imbricaverruca yamaguchii. The sequence goes on along the minus strand of JAOTOL010000594.1, from coordinate 31,056 downwards.
CGACGGCGTGACTTCCTAGTGAAGCTCCCCAGTGGCCGCATATATTGGCGCAATCGCCGTTTCCTGCGCCCATTCCGCCCGCTCGTGTCCATGTACACACCGCCGTGTCCGTCCGCGCCGCCCAGTCAGGCCGCGCCGACCCACCCACCGCGCACTGTTCGTTTTGCGGACGAGTTGACCGACCGACGGTCACCGCCCCCACAGCCACCGACCAGTCCGGTTCCCCGTCGCAGCGGCAGACGCTCTCACCGCCCCGCTCGCCTCCAAATCGACCCCAGGCTTCCCTCTTACGAGTAGCCTTCACGCACTCGCCGGTACGATGTGTTGTGCAGCATTGTGCTGTAGCCCGAGCTGTGGCGGCAGGGTGTTGTGAGTCGACACCAACCGTCTGCCGTCGTCGTCGACTCGAAGGGGAGGTGGAAGTGTGTAGTAGTCGTTGGCATAGTCTGGAACCTGACCATGAACTTGGAGGGGAGGTGTTGTGCGTGTGTCGCATGCGCCGAGCGCGGGCCGTGGTTTATGGCACCACGGACGCGCGACCCACTTCCGACCGTTCGCCCGGGCAGGGCCCAGTCGCGTCAGGGCAAGGCCAGAGGCAGCAGCGTGCGTGTCGAGCCGTGGACAATGTAGAGACAGTGATAGAGCAGTGTATCAAGAGACAGTGAGCACTGAGCGTGCACCGCCACAATGCCCAGCTCTCGATCCTCAGCTGATGCACGGTTACGGATTACATCTATGGAGAGATTAACCACTTTCGGTTTACCATCCACATCTATGAATCGGCATTAATGACCTGTCGAGTGATGTTACCTGTAGTCACCTTATCTGCACTCAATTGCAGGTGTCGCATTCTTCCTGTGACAACACTAGGTGAACAAAGGAAATGGTTCAGCATGCCAGAGTATGATTTGAAGAAAACATCTGTGGCACTAGCTGCCGTTTTTCTGTGAACGTTGCGTTCTATCAACTTGAAGTTTGGACCGTTCTCCAAAGAAGTGAACAATGTCCGCATGAGAAGCTGAAAATATCGGTATGAATGGTTTCTCATTACCCCATAGTATGCTATGCGCAGCACATCTCTAGTTAGAGAACGGTCGAGCTCCCGCCTTTTTGCGTCTAGTCTCTGGGAATTATTCATCAATGCAAGGTTTGACTTTGCTACCTTATGCATAGCACTTGTCTCGTGTCTCACACACCGAAACTTGAACACATGCGGTTTGGTGATTTTCACACCAGATATAACCCAATTAAGTGCCTTTGCTGCTCCATGTTTTGATGCAATAAAGTCTCTTTGTTGCATGCAAACAGAACAAAACCCAAAGGTTCCCTGCAGGGTATCTTTCTTGAGAACCCAATCCAATTTACAGCCACGGCTTTCGTTTTCGGTAGGTGCGTCCCTGCTGGCCGAGGGAGCCAGCCTGCTGCCCAGATCATTAACAGCAGTGTGCAATTTCGACAATTCTGTTAGGATGCTGTGAAGCTTGGTATGTGCCTCCATCTGATCTTTAGCATTCACAGAAGACTTGCCAAAAAAAAACTTCAAATTTCTAGTTCCAATTCCTGCAGCCTCATCACTGGTTTGTGTTTGTGTTGTTCTGCCAACCATCTGGATTAACTCACGAGGATTAGTCGAAGAATCTTCAGCAGCATCACATGGTTGTTCAATAACTTCTGGCTGTGGAGGAATTGTTTCTCCCACCTTGCGACTACTTGGTAAGGCCAGATCAGCTACCTGTGTGGCTGTCGAATAGCCTGCCAGATGACTATTGGTATGCTGTGAGGGATTAATACTTCCAAGTAAATTTCGGTCCGAGACACCGGCTACATGCAATTTGCCAAGTCCGGGTGTATGCGCCTCGGGCGACGTCTCGCCATGCACTGGATTACATGAATCATCCTTTTGACCATCAGATTCAGATGATTCCATCACATGAATGACATCTTGCATGGCTGATTTGGTAGATTCGCTCACACTAATCCCTTGTTCCTTATCAACAGGTGGCAGGCTTTTTGTTGATGCCTGTGTATAGGCCTTGTAGCGAATTCTCTTCGACATCAACAACAAATACTGAGACAACCGCCTTCCTTGTTTGCCGCCCAGCGAACCAAGTTCGTTTGCATGGCGACGATGGAAATGTCTGCTCAAGTTTTTTTCGTTACGAATGATGGCATTGCAAATGTAGCATGTTGCACTTTTTTCTTTTTTTCGTTGTGCCATATTTCAGTGCTTTCAGATGATGATATTTGAAGAGCAACTTCTCATCTCAGTAAATCACGTCCTTTTCGACAAACTCACTTTGCATCTCACCCTTAAGTACTCAAATAGAAGGATTGGCATCTGGGGAGGAAAAATTACATCACCACCACAAGACAGTAAACTATGGTTCACAAACCAAGTCACTGCCCTACAATTTGTTTTCCTGGATTCTGAAAAAGAGAAGCAGGTGCTTCCTAACTCATGCAGCACTTCAGACTTGCAGGGCATATGTTCAGGTAAGCCTTAAGCTAACCTTCATAAAACAAGCTATATATCATTATCAGCTGGTTTCTATTCAGAATAGGCAGTCCGATGTTACCCCAGTAGGTGACATGACATCGAATATGATACTAAGCCAGGCAGCAAAATGTACCAGTTTTAAGCAAAATGTTTTCATGATACAACATGTCCTATGGACATATCTGTCATGTATTAAGGCAGATGAGCATTACATATATCTATCACTTTTCATACTTTGCAAGCAAGTGTGAGAGGTAGGGGGTGTGGGGGTCACTACTGTAGTTTGAGACATCCATGGCAAAAACTTCACATTTTGGATCATGTGTGCCTTGTACTCAAGGAAAGGAGATATTTTCAATGGGCAAAATGCACAATGCTCATGCTTCCCATAAACACCACAATATCATTTTGATGATCACTTTTTAAAAGTATTGTTAGCCTATGAGGGTACAATACTATAAATGCATCTAGGAAAATTTTGAGCTAGGCAACATATGCTATGCACAAATCATTATAGGACAAAAGCATGTATTGTTTGCAGCTATGTTTTTAAAACAGGACTTATTTTGCTAGAGGTTATGACCCCTACTTCAAATATATACACTCACACATACATACACTATTGGCTTTTTTGTGGTAAACACAAAACAAATGCAGACTTAAAAATGGTAAACTTTGCATTAAGATCTATTCATATTTTTTGTGATGCAACCTCCAAATGCAATGTTTATGCAGCCTAAGCTGTTCTTGAAGAAAAACTATAAATTTTTGGTAAATTTGTGCTTTCAATTGTTTTATGAGTGCTTGGAATTGAACTTCCAAATACAAAGTTTATGAAGGTGACTAAGATGATAGGACCACTCATTGTCTGTGCAAATGCTTACTTTTCAGGTTGTGAGCAAGATAACTCCACACAAATTTGTTTTGGTTCAGATATACAATGAAAAGCATACAACAGTATGAAAATAAATGTTTAAAAAATAATAAAAATGCAACAAAATCTAACCTAGACTAACCTCTCTTTGCAGAAAAAGTCTGCAATAATTTTTTTTCTTCACAAACATAAACTATCCTAGTCAAACTAAACTCATTTATACATGTGTAGCACTTTAGTTCCAGAGCACCACACACTTACAACTCATTGCCACCTGAGCTGACATGACTTCCTTTGTCGATCTTTGGTCACCACCTATTGGAGTACCTATTTGATGTGCCACCTGTGCCAGACTGATTGACTGCTCAACTTTCTGTATTTCATTTATTTTTATTTTATTATGTGATTTTAACACGCTTTTTTACCTTTTGTGCTGTGTTGTTTTATCTATTTCATGAGATGTCATAATAGCCACAAGTCCATTGTGGATGACCTCAACAAAGTCTGTCTGCCTATCTTTGTCTGCATCATGGAGGCAAATGTGTGTAAAATGTGTTGTGCAGATGGGGGAAACCTGCCCACCCAACATATTCTTCAAAAATGACTCCTGATTATACCAGTTGATATATGCCACTCTTTGCATACATGGTTAGAAATGTCTGCTGCATTGCTTAAAACAAGAACACAAATCTGCAAATTTGTTTTTAGTTTAAGGCTGTCAGTCAAAACATTTTGTATCATCACACCACAAAAATCAGTGCTGATGCACTTCCAACATATCAGCAAGAGAAGTGTTCACAGCAATACTAGCTTCTTTGTTATATATATATTATGCTATATTGTTTCAAGATCATGCTAGGTCACTAATGTCAACTCAGGTCAAGTTCATGACAGGTCAATGCAACCACTCATTCATTTGTAAGGTTCTCATAAACACAAACTGAAATAATAGTCCTGTGCTTCATGCAATTTTGCATGCTACTGCCTACTTAAAACTTGGTTTTGTCGTTGTGAACTAGGGTTAAAATAATGGTTCCTCATTAGGTGTGAGATGTTCAAACAAGCACAGTGGGATGTCAAAATTTGTCATACAATTAGTGTCATTTAAAGAGCTTTTGATGTCCCAAACTCAACTTTGAGGTTGTGGTGTAGGTTCCAAAGAGCAGGATGTTGATACTTCTTGCAGAAGAATGTCAATTGAACATTTGGAAAGTGGTAGATTACACCCTATTTGTCAAATAATCTCTCACTGTGCCATGGAAACCAGGATGTCATTCTGGGCAATGGCATCACCAGACAATTGTGTCCAAATTCTGCATGCTCTTCTTTTAAAGGGTGACCAGAGGCATCACTAATGTTCATCAGGTCCTCATGCACTTTTGTAGACTTCTTGCCATGGGTATCACCACAATGTGATGCCAGGGCAACCAGGGCAACCTTCTGACCAGACATCACCAGAATGCAAACAGGGCAAACTCCAAATGCTTCGGGTCAGGGCATCAACAGTGAAGCAGTTATCTTTGGACACTTATTTAGTGTTGTTTTAGTTAGTTAGTTAGTTATTGGGGTTTAGGGGCGCATCAACTGCAGAGGTCATGCAGCGCCCTTAGTGTTGTTTTAGATCCATGCAAATTGGCTGCCTCTTGGTGAGGTGTTGGAACATTGGAATGAACTAATAAGTAGGATGAAACTAAATGAAAGTATTGTTGATTGACTTGTGAAAGTGGTGCAGAACTGAATTCAATTAGCATAAGTTGTGGAATGGGATGACAGGTTTACATTGAGGTTGATTGGTATTGTGTGACAATACAAGCAATCAGGATTTTGGGTGTGAGACATATGCATCTGGACATTGAGTTGATGCTTGCAAATAATTATGGAAGGGGACAAATAATTTTAACAACAGAAAAAAGGGTGGGTGGGATGCAGGGTTAAAATAATTGTTTTTTGTTAGGTGTAACATATCGGAACAAGCACAGCAGGATGTCAAAATTTGACATGGAATTAGTGTCATTAAAATGCTTTTAAAACCTTTCAGACTCAAATTTAAACAAATGATTTAGGCATTTACGACTGTACCTATTAGTTGTTTTCAGATTCATGATATAGGAAGAGCTATATTCTGGATAGAGAAAATCATACCCATGCTACAAACTGGTATTATACGCTATATCGCATCACATATAAACACCTGAAATTGCATTGCAAAATGTTTGTGTATCATTATTCCTTATTGATAGTGCAAGGAAACACAAGGACTACATAAGCATGCATCAAGAATCAGGATGTCAATACTTCTTGGACAAGGATGTTGATTGGGTTTTCAGAGTGGTATATTCCACCCTATTTCACAAATAACTTATCCCTGTTGTGAACCTAAACATTTTCATACTTCACTCATGTATTTCAGCCCTTTCTTAGAGAATCTAATTGTACCAGGCCACCACCTGCCTGGCAGGTGGCCTGGTTCTGGTAACTGCCCTGATAAATAGCTGACATGTGACCCGAGGTCAAACACCAAATCTTTCATCTGTAGTCAGTTTTACAGCAGAAATTTGCTCCCAGGTCATGTGTTCTAAGGACCAAGACAGAGGGAGAAGATCCTGCATAATTATGTGTATAAATTAAAAGCAACCACAGAATCAAATTCTTACATCAGTTTTAATCCTGAAATTTATTTTACTATTGATGCTGCTGAAAATAAGTAGAAGTGAACTTACAACCATCAGCAAACTGCAATATGCCTTCTCATTTATGTGCAGACTGCACACAGCTCTATGTAATATGACAGCCAATGAATAACTGCCTGATGACAAATTGGCACTGTGGTTAAATTAGTGAAGGATGATGTTATAAGCCATCTTCCTGAGCAACAGTAGAGGAAATGATAACATACCCATAGCCATACCTGTCACTTCTGACATCTGACATGCTCACAAAACACAACTAATAAATGTTCACAACACATCCCATGAGTAGGATGTTTGTGCATCAACTGATGTTACTTGCTGACTATAGTTGTGTTGGTTTTGGAATATAAAATGTTGTTTGTTTGTTTATTGGTTGGTTCACCACACACTTTATGCCCATTCACTGTTAATGTCGCCACCCACACTGTTTTGCCGGTGGGCCGCAGGATTGCAAAATGTCCAGTGGTGCTAGAGTGGAATATAAAATGGTTTAAGAAAAAATACACAGAACAATTTGTGAAATCTTTTATTCTCACCATGAAGCATTTTTTCTGAAAAAGTTCAGAATATTTATTCAAACCAATTCTTATTAATATTAAGGTTTAATCAGCTTTTTTTAGTTCATGTCTGGAATGTTTAGTTGAAGCAAGGAATCCTTGCTTCAAGTCAATCCTTGCCAAGGATTGACATGGAATGATCAAATGTGACGTGACTGGACAGGCAAGCAAATTGCCACTGCAAAATTGACTTGTATTTTACATCATTAGTTATATTCAAAACATCATTGATCCCAATTTAGGAGAATTTAAACAACTGCAGCAACCAATAATGCTGTCAAGGTAAACCATGCAAAACAAGTCAAATATGATGTAAGTTCACATCATATTTGAGGTCATAAGGTAAAGGCACCATAAGGTAAAATGAGGTCACATTGTGACCTCTTTTTTACCTTGAAGCCATTGACCTAATGTCATGAAATTTGCACACAATAGAGGCTACCATCATATCCATCTACCCTGAAAATTGTGTTACTCTAGGTATAATAGGCGAGATCTTGCTTCCCCCTCCCACAAGGGAGGGAGAGTAAAATCCACAACCCAAATCTCCAGTCTGTTTGTTGTTATCTTGGTTTTTTAATGTTGGATTTTTTTGGGAATAAATGTTGAACTTGGCATAGAAGCATAACCATACATAGCCCCTTTGCTTGCTCGTTTGCATCTCACTATGACTTTTTTCTTTGTTCGGTGCCGATGCCGAGGAACAAAGGTGAGCGTTGGCGCTATAATTGCCAATGCTAGGTGCTTCACGTTTACGCTAGTTTCAACACTGGGCCAGGCGAAAAAAAACAGAAACAAAGCTACTTCACGTTTCACAATTCGCCTCCATAGTCCACCTAAATGCACGCACCCACCTCGTACCGACCTAACTCAACCACATGAATACCATGGGCAAGTAGAAACCTACCCCACCAATTAACTTTCCTCCCACAGAAAACTTCGCCGAGCACACGCCCGTCAAGGTGGTGTCATTCTAGCACCACGCGATTAACGATGCGTTCAAAGTTGCTAACTTTTGTGACGCCGTAACAAAATTGCGTTGCTTCGATTCGTCGTCAGCCAGATTTCAGAACAGAAAACACCAACGCAGCCAATTCTGAACAGTGCACTCCGCGGCTCCGAAAGACGACTCTTAAAGATGTCACTTTTTCCCACTATAGGGTGGCTCGAAACCATGCTTCTGGAGACGCCTCGGCCGAATTCGGAGCGACCGGAGGGCACTTTCTTCAGTGAGCATGCGCACGGTCTGGCGCGTTGTTGTGGACATTTCTGGTGGTTGTGTTTGGGTGTGGGAGTGTGTGCCGGGAAGCTGTATGCGGTGTTTGATGGTACGAAAAGTGGCTAGTTTATTTGGTAATCGTAAGTAGAATAACATGCTGTTTGGTGGATGTTTCCTTCAGTCTTGTCTTTGTTTTTAGTGGTATATTTGTTCCTTCTGCATGTTTGTGTCGGAGTACATGTGAAGCCCATTCTATCCAGTATGAATTCGGAGGGCAAAAATGTTTTAAGAGATGAAATCTCTTAAAAAGTGCCTTAATTCCCACCCTGTTGAGCATACCTTCCATCTACATCCCACGACCATTGTGAGATCATTCCGAGCACAAATATGGAACCAGGAAACATTTGTATATTTTACCATAGCCCTATAATGGGGAAGCCATGGCAGCGATCTGACCTAATGTCAATGCTACAGAAAAAACGATATACATATTATATGGTCCCTGATGAGATCATGACGTGTTATAAGTTTGAAATCAATCGCCCAATCATTGTGGAAGTTATGCCACCTAGAACTCTGAGTGTAGTTGGGTCACTTCGCCTGACCTGGTGACCTGACCTGAGATGACCCAGGGTTAAAAATGTTTGAGGATATGCAGAAAAGACCAATGAACAGCTACACGAGGTTTGGCCTCTCTAACCCCATTAGTTTGGCAGCAAATGAAGAAAAACCAGAGGGGGTAGATATCTGCCCCCAGGACGTGACCAGGTTCACTCTGGGGTTGTTCAACATTGTTTCATTTCAACTGGGGTTCAACATTGTTTCATCACCATTGCAGTGGTCATAATTCAATTGATATTGGTTTCCTTTCAAGTGCATGCAAGACAACATCCATGGAGCTTGTAGCATCAGCTTTGAAAGATCTTAGAGGCAGAACTGCAAGTACCTTTGAGTATTTCTTTGTAAGCTAATGGGAGGATGCTTGCCTGCTCTCCAATATTGGTTTTGTCCCACAATAATTACAACTTTTAACATGGGACTTTTGTGCAAGTTAAATTCAATTGTACAGTCATGAAGGTTATCTTCTGTCATTGCTTAGTTCTGTGCAACTTCTCCCATATAATAACTTTCCCAAGTTTTTTTTAATGGTTTTGAAGACATCTTTTTGTTTAATTTGTGTTCATCAATTATTCTGACAAGACATGCCTTAGGCAAAGTGCATCAAGCTACCTGAGAATGAATAGAGGGGCCCTAGGGGATGACAACCCTCCTCCATCCCCTTAGGAACAGGGAAAGTGTCCCCAACAGAGATGGTCATTCCTCCAGGTGACAAAGGCACCTCTGCAAAGGTTTAGTGCACCCCCAGTCCCACTGAATGATTGTTTAGCTCAAGGTACCACTCAGGGTGAAAAATGTGCCCATAAAAATATGCCCACACCCCCATAAGGAAATATATACCCTTCAATGCAGCTAGCATAAATTGTGTTCATGGTGTCTGTATCCGTGCCCCATATTGTTTCAGCTAAAGATTGATTCATGTGACATGTTGAGTTTGGCAGTAACATGCAGAAAGATGTGCATTGCAATATTACTAGTCTACAATTACATGTGTTCCACTGTAAAATTAACACCACAAAAGTACATCATTAGACAACTGCACAAATTGTGATTTCATAATGACACACATTTCCACCACTAGACAGCACAGCAAATGCATGTTTGGCATCATTTATGCAAAAATGTTTCAAAACCACCCCTTTATGTCATAAGTAGTGAGCACACTAGCACCCGCAACAGGAAATGCACAGGTTTCATCCAGTTTCTAGTATGACTCCCAATGTGTAGCTAAGTTGAGGTTAAACAAGACAATTGGTCAAGCATTATATCAAATATTAATTATGTGAAGTTTGCCTGAGGTATATCTTAATGAAACACAAATATCCCCTCAGTTAACTCATTAGTTCTTGCTCATGGAAGGAGAAGTGAACCATCTCAAAATACAGCATGATTTATGTACTGCACATTCCAGAGGTCAAGATTACAATTCTGAAGATGCATTCCATTATTGAAAAACCTGTCCATTTTTGGAAACCAACTTTCAAAAATGGAAACCAGGCAAAATGGATGATGTGATTTTTTCCTTCCATCAAATGATAGTATTTCATACATATATCGAGTTTGAGGTAAAACATCATGTGGCAAGAAGCAGACTGCACCAGCATAGCCAATAGGTCATTAGAATCCGTACCTGGTATGTTAACGACGTGATAAATAAGGAATTCCACGCTTCTTGTAATCGATTCAATACTCTCGCATCGTAAATCCCACTTCTAAAACATAACTTCACACCCAACCCCGACAATGGAAAATCGCAACCACCGCACGTGGACCAAAACTTTGTTTGAGGGTCGGCAGGTATCTATGTCGAAAGCGATTCTGGCCCCCTCCAAGCAGCGCGACGTCACAGCAGCGTGAAGTTTTTCCTTCAGAAGGTTTTCGTAAAGGAGGGAATATTCCCACATGATCGGCTTAGTTTTCTTCAACCTTACTCCGAGACGCCTCGTACCACTTGCTGAGCATTTCGACTCCTCTCATGCTGAGTTGTAGCCAATCTAATGAAAACATTTAAGTTCTCCCCAAAATGTCCGGCCCTGTGAAGCCGCTGCAGGTGATTCGAGAGGAATCTCATCGAGGTCTTTAAATTTGTACATGGTCTAGAGACATGGTCATGGTCATGGATGGTCATTGAGGTCACATCTTGTGGAAATGTTTGAATTGAACAGAAATGATGCAATTAGAGGTCATAAATTCAAATTTAAAGTTAACCACAGCAGAACAAGGTTAGGGCAGACTTTCTTCGCCAACAGGGTAGTAGAACACTGGAACCAGCTGCCAGAAAACATTGTCAGTAGCAGCACATTGAACATCTTTAAAAACAGCATAGACAATCATTATAAGGATAGAGGGCTGATTGACAGATTTGGTGGGCAACTGGTTCAGTGTACAGAGTGCAACCAAGAAGGGCCCTTGTGGCTCATCGTTGCACTAATATTGTATGTCCTATGTATTCATGTCTTATGAGAGGGCGGGCGTCGGCGCTGGGGAGGTGTTGACCGCATCCGCTGCGGCGAGATCGGAGTCTTACTAGAAACTGGATACAGCGTGCGTTTCCCGTTGAGGGCGCTAGTGCGCTCACTACTTATGACGTAAGGGTGTGGTTCTGAAACGTTTTCGCACGCACAATATCAAACATGCGTTTGCTGTGCTGCCTAGTGGTGGAAATGTGTGTCATAATGAAATTACAATTCGAGCAGCGGTCTTGAATGACATACTTTTGTTGTGTTAATTTGGCAGTGGGATACATATGTAATTGTAGATTAGTAATATCGTAATACACATCTTTTTGCAGGTTGTCGCCAAACTCAGCGTAGCACATTAATCTGTCTTCTCTATCCCTCGAATCTGGGTAGAGTTTTCGTTCGAGAAAATTAATTGCGAATAATACCTGGATTTGTTTGAATCATAACGACTTTTCCAAATATAAATTTGAAAAGTTGCACTGTTATTTATAATTGTTCTTCAGTATGCCAATATACCAAGAAATACTGATAATTATAATCCTTGAAAACAGTGTCGAACGCTGTCAGCGTAGACCTGCGCCATCTGTGGTTACTATAATATACTTTATATTCAAAATCATCTGAAACAAAGTAAGGCACGGATAGATATAGGCGCAATTTATGCCAGCTGCATTGAAGGGTCTAGATTTCGTTGCGGACCTTACGCTACTCACTCTCCTACAAACCTTTTCTTCAACCGAAACTAGCCGATATCACCACACGGTGGCAGGCTGGCAAAATTCACCCACATATGCCCATAGGAATAGCATGTAAAACTGAGATTTTTGCGTTCGGAAAATCACCAATTTTAGCGCTCCCCATCGACCCGATTCAGACTGCATATCTCGACAATCAATGGACCGATTGACACCAAACCAACACCTCAGTATTGCCACGACAATTTTCAACATAGTTGCGCCAACCGTTTCTGGGTCACGCGTCACACACACGCGAGGGGTGTGGAAAGCGGAAGCGACGTTTTCGAGCGTTTTTCACGATTTGGTCTGGTTCTCGGAAACGGCCAAATTTAGCCACTTGCTGTCACCTTCACATCATGGCCCCATGTACCGGCTACAATTTTCCAATTGACGATCAGCAGCTGCAGAGTGTGAGGGTGTAATCGTGACACGGGCTGCACGTGTTTCGGTCCGTGAAAAAGGCTCTGCTTTCCACTGTCTGCACACAACTGTTGAATGACAATTCGCAGAGAAAGTTATAGAAAGAGGAAGAGAAAGTTGTATAATTGTTTAATACCTAAAATAGCCTGGCCTGGTTTACCCCTCCTTTTAAATTGCTTCTTCAATATAGGCACAATTTGTGTTCAATAATAAAAAAGATATGAAACCAAACCTGGCCTCATCATTTTTTCCCAAGAAAAATCTGATTTGTGTCTGACATAAATTGAGCAAATTTACACAATAAAATATAGCCTAACCTGTGGTTTTGGTTTGCTAAGTAGCAGGCGTGCACAACATATTGTGAGCACATTAAACCACAATAATACGCACCATAGATGGATATTGGATACGCACCATAGAAGCAAGATTAGCTTATAGGGTGTGTCACTGCCCTGTGGAGCATGGCTCAATCCAGCGACAGCGCCTTGATCTTGGGAAACGGCCTGGAATATATGAATACAGTTGGATCTCTTTGAATACAGTCGGTCTCTTTAGCATTGGCATTTTCCAGTGTGCGTGAATATGTTTCACATTAGTCACATTTCACATGTTTCACATTGGTATGGTCTCTGGCCCGTGCGGATGCGGTGGTGTACGATCAGGTACGATTTGCATATACAACTTGTATTACAGGCGTCGCATTGGTTGGTTATTGGTTTTACGACACACCGACCGTTGAGCCATGTAGCGTCGCCAATCTCTCACGTCGAATGGTCGAGGGCGAAGAGTAGCGACAGGTGAGACTCGAACCCACAACCTTTCGATTGTGAGACGAGCAACTTACCCCTAGACCACGCGTCCCCATTTAGTGCCCATAACAAAACATAGAACTACTTAGTCAGTGTCAAGTCTTAGCACTGTGATTGGGCGACCGGCTTTTATTGACCTGAATATGCCATTAAAAATCACATTTTCCTGAGGTAGTGACACACTTTTCCTAAGCAGTTCGCGTCGTCTCGAAGCAGACTGGGGAACGTCCTGTTGGTTCCCAGGTGCTGGGTTCTCTCCGAGATGGTCTTTCACTCGCGTGGTAGCGGCGGTGTGCATCCAGCTGCCACTTCCTCCCAAACCTCTTGTCACAGGTGTCACATTGGTGTGGCCTTTCACCGGTGTGGTTGCGGCGATGCACTTTCGGGTGTGATTTCCACGAAAATCTCTTGTGTAGTGTTACACTGAAATGGCCGTTCACCAGTGTGGCCGCGACGGTGTACTTCCAAGTCATATTTGCACGTAAACGGCCTGTCACAGGTGTCGCATTGGTGTGGCATTTCACCCGTATGCTCCCGGTGGTGCGCTTCCAGGTACCATTTTCTCGAAAAACTCCTGTCACAAGTGTCACATGGGTACGTTTTTTTACCAGTGTGGACACCGCGGTGTCGTTGCAAGTCTCGGTTCGACATGAACCTTTTATGACAGCAGTCACACTGGTGCGGTCTTTCACCCGTGTGGATGCGGAGGTGTTGCTTGAAGTGCGATCTGCCCTTGATCCTCTTGTGACAGGTGTAACACTGGTATCGTCCTACACACGCGTAGAAGCAGCGGTGTGCCAGCAGTGTTGCTTTGCGCGCAAACTTCTTGCGGCAACAGTCACATTTGTGCTGGCTTTCAGTCGTCCGGGTGCCATGGCGGTTTTCCAGATCTCTTCCTTTCTGTAGGTTTTCATTTGAAGCGGACTCCTTCAATTGTTGTGAAGCCGCGGTGGGACCATTCCACGGAAAACCTGGAAGCAGAATGAAATGTGGTTGTCTTAAGGTGGAATTATTCTGCATAGAATTGTCCTACGTACAGTCATCGCAATACTTGTACTTAACTTCTGGCCAAAGTTAGTCGTGCTGTGCATTACCTCACCCACTGGCGGACCTGGGGACATGGGCGGACATGGGCGGGCACATGCCCCATGGAAATGTGGCGCGGCTCCGACCTGAAAGGCTGGGGAAGGCTTTGCTTCCAGGTGCACACTTTCCACCTCCACCCAGTAAAATTCATGTGTATAAATAAGCCTGTAAACATACTGAACTCGCAAACTTGTGGAGCCAGCTCTCGAATTGTTAAGATTTGTGTTCATATATTAACACCGACTTAGACATAACGAATGTGTTGCTATTTATTTGGATTTTAGGACGCCTTGACAAAAGCGAATATTTAGTACCTTCATTTATCGTGCCATAATCCTATGGAGTGATGATGAGGTGAGTATATGGCCTAAAATCCCATCGTTCTCAGGTACTCTAATATGCTATCCGAATTAATTATTTCCGAGTCATCTGCTATCACGTCGCTATATGTTCATGTCTGATCTTATTTCCATAGAACAGCCTTCACTTCCTTGACAAATGTTTGCACGAGAAGGGCACATGTCGCTCCGTGAGGGCTCGATATACAGCGCGGGCACTTGGGCCCAGACTTGCGCTCGACTCAAATGTTTTGAGTCGACTCACATGTGATTCATAGATCTTGGGATCTGATTCGACTCACGACTCAAACAGACTGACAAATTTGAATTGATTCAGATCCGACTCAGTGGTATCAGACTCATGAGCCATATGACTCGGTGTGCACTGCCTACACATGATATTTGAATGATTGACTCATGATTCGACTCCATTCTTAGAAGGGTCTGAACGGTAATCTACAGGTCTGAACGGTAGTCTACAGGTCTGAACTGAAGTCTACTAGGGCCAGCGGTCTACGCGGATTTCAGCAGTCTCGACGAGATGAAGTGACAAAGTACACCGATCGGGTCAGCGCCCCGACACATGAGCGCCAGTTGGAGTGGGACGGGACCTCGACAACTCCGACGGCCTCCACGGTGGGCGATGTGGACGTCTGCGATTCTATTCTTGGAACCAATTGCCGGTTGGTGACCGATAGAGCAACGACCTGAAGGGAGCCCCACGGAGCCCTTCCCATTCTAGACGTGCGCGTGCTCAGATATCGAAGGCCGTACCTAGCGCAGCATCTTGGGCGTTGTTGGAAAATCCGCTTTCATCTGCAAATTGCACCGCTTCTTCTTTTATTTCGAAGTGACGCGAATCGCCTGCAAGCAGGGCGGCCGGTTCAGGTTGAATCAGATTGGTATATGCAATAAATCAGGAAGGTTAGCGACACGACGATCACCTCGCCCTCGAATGTTCTGTGACAATCACGTCTGGCGCTCGGAAGCAAACGGACCGACTGGCCGCGTCCTACTCATGTCCCTACAAGCAATTATTCCGCACGTGCTACAAATGAAGGACTTGCCAACTTGATCCGCACAGTAACACCGAACTAAGGTGACAGCATTATACGTTCCATAACCACGGGCTGTTTCGGCAGCGTTCCATGTAGGAATACACGACGTTCGTGTGCACAGTATCATACTGTTAGAACGCAACCGGTATCACAGTATTAACCATACATCAGAAGTGCATGTCCTGGTTGTAGATTCCTAGTGGGAAGGCAACCCTTTGCAAATTTCACAGTCATCACAATACAACACGAGCACGGAAAACACTGTGTTTAATCGAAATCATGACTGTGAAGCGCCAATTAATGAGAGAAAAAACAAAGTCAGTGCTAATCAGAGATTGTACCTTGCGGAGAAGTCGGGCCGATGTCTGGAGACGAATTCTTCGCCGAAAAAGCCACCGCAATTTGCCGCACTTCAAAGTCAGGGGGATCGTCTGCAAGCAAGGCGACTGGGTTGGGTTCAAGTTAACATAAGCAATACACAATCAATGTGATACGAAATGTGAATCAATGTGATACGTTCACTTTTCTTGCCGAGAAACATGGAAAGGGGCTGCTGAAACGCAGCAACGTGAAGGCGTTTCAGAGAACCTAAAGAATTCATCCTCAGGTGAAAAACATAAAGGTCTTATCGACTTGATCCGTACAGTAACACCGAAAGACCGAAGCAATGTGACGGCACTAAACATTGCGTGAGACGAAATGTACGACCCTCAATAACCGGAGGTGCTGAGTTTACAGCAAAAGCAACGTTAGGGATTATGCTATATTAGTCAACGTCTCGGCCAGGGCCATCGTCAGGAGTGATGGCCTGACGATGGCCCCTGTCCGAAACATTGAGTAATATAGCATAATCCCTAACGTTACTGATGTAAACTCAGCACCTCCTGTATATTGAGTATTCGTCTCACGCAATGTCTAAAACCCAGGAGCATTTAAGAGCCATTCTTCGTTGTATTAAACGACAGCACTAAACTCGCGTTTACCGTCAGCTATTCTGGGAGCATCCCCACCGAAGCGGATGATGTATCGCTTACACAGCATCAGACCGACAGAGGGAAATATGTCACAGCATTAAGGATACCCCATCCGTGTAGGGACATAGTTGGAAGACGGCTCCTGCAAGCTGAACTCTCACCGCAATACAGCACGAGTACTTAAACATTGCATTCAATCATATGGGGACCAATGACGGAAAAGCACTATGCTTGGTTTATTGGTTGGTTCATGACACACTTTATGCACATTCACGGCTAATGGCGCCGCCCACACTGTTTCGCCGGTGGGCCGCGGGGTTGGGAAATGTCCTGAGTGGCGCTAGAGTCGAACTCTGGACCTTTGGTACCCATAGCCCGACACCTCAACCACTCGGCCATTCCCGCCCCAAAAGCATTATGCGGAAACATGTAAACAAAGTCAGTGCCGATCAGAGGCTGTACCTTCCGCAGACGTTGGGCCGATGTCTGAAGACGAACTCTCCGCCGATAATGCCACCGCCTCCTGTTTCACTTTCAAGTCGGGGGGATCGTCTGCAAACAAGGCGACTGGTTTAGGTTCGAGTCAGCATCAGCGCTGACCACACCAGCAAGGTGATACGAAAACGCTAACTTCTGTTCCGGAACATGGAAAGGGGCTGCTGAACCTTGGTTGGTTATTGGTTTTACGACACATCGACCGTTGAGTCATGCAGCGTCGCCAATCTCTCACGCCGATTGGTCGCGGGCGAAGAGTAGCGACAGGTGAGACTCGAACCCACAACCTTTCGATTGTGAGACGAGCAACTTACCCTGAGGCTACTCGTCCCCGCTGCTGAACATTGAAGGGCTTGAACCTTGAAGGGGTTGCAGGGGATCCAGCATTTCCCATTTACTCCACGAGCGACTCTCGCCGTCACTGCTAGTACTGGCTGAAGTCCAGAATGAAACGATGTAGGCTATTTTTGTGCTTCAGTACACACGAACACACACACAGACACACATATATATGTATGTAGATATATATATATATATATATATATATATATATATACATATATGGATATATATATATATATATATATACACCCCCCCCCCCCCCCCCCCCCCCCCCCCCCCCACACACCACCACACACCACACACCACACACACACACACAACACACACACTATATATGTATGGATATATATATGCATATATACTGAAACAGAAAAGCCTACATCGTCGCAATCTTGAGCTACTTCTTGCGTTCCACGAAACATTTTCCACGGGATCCGACCGGAAAACACGCCCCTAACGCGCCATGTTCGAGAGCATTTAGCCGACTGCAGGCTGCTGACTCCGGACGGATATGGACAGTGGTGGATCAATGCGGAGAGGGCGGACTGGGATCATGTGTCCCCCGATCGAAGGCGGCGCCCGTCCGGCCGGGAAGGGCGTCCCTAGGTCACCGCCGCCCTCTGCCTCAAGGACACCACCGCAGTGTCGTCAACGAGCACTAAAATTACTTCACCATTAACTGTGTGGATGAAGAAAGAAGTTGCTTGGGAATGGTGAAAGATTGGAAGAAAGTAAAGGATCGCCACTTAAGGATTAAAAAAGCGGAATGCCTTTCACTTCAGTCACATGCGTTTTACATTTTTTAGCAGTCGTGTGTATAATGACTGCCCACACATGTAGCAAAATGGTAAAAACCTAAGACAAGGATGAAATAGCACAATTCCATTAACTGTGAATTTCCAGGCCACATGGTCAATAATTTTACACCGCACCACCGCCCTCTGAGTCTTCAGCCGTAGGCGCCCCGCTGAAAGGCGCAACCTTCGAGTGAAAGGTACAACGCCGGGATGGCCCGAGTGCGCCCCCCTTTAATCTTAGAACCAGATACGACACTCGGCAAGGAAGGCATCCGTCCAGATACCTTCCCAGTGGCGCACCGTCCGATGAAGTATAGCTCCTTGAGACAAGGTACCCCTCCCGAGACAGTTCCGGGGAGGGGTGTGATTTTTTTGACGTGTCGAACTTTCTCCTTAAGCTTTACATGTGTGTCTTTAAAGCGAGTGTGTTTTGCAAGCAAAGTGCAGGCAAGTGTAGATTTACGTTAAGGGTGTTCTACGCTATAGCATGTGTGATGTTTTAGGTGGTGAAGGCGGTGGGCGACATCTCCCGTGATGTTTAAATGGTTCTAGTTCTACTGTACTCCTCCGCAAGATAATTTGGCGCTGGGGTGGGGTGGAGGGTGTGGGGGAGTTTTCAGAGCGACGAGAAAGCATACTTTGGTCGCTTAGTCCGGGACCGTCTGAAACTGACCAGTCAAATAGCGAGTCTAGTCGTTGGGAGCGCGCTATGCCAATGTATCGTCGGATCCTTCCAGGGTCGCGGGTGGTGGGTGGCGGCCCCAATGTTTAGAAGTACTGTGCTGTGATCCGAAATAAACTGATTAATTTTGGGTCCTCTGGTGCCCGTCCGATTGCTTCCCCACGAGGGGCGTTCAGCATCCAAGTCCCCCATAATCCGTACCTCGTGGAGTAGTCTGAAGCAGCAAGTCGCTCAGCTCCTGTGGTTTCGGGGTTGCAGCTGACGGTGCAATGCATAGCGCTATGACTGGTTCGGTGATGGACAATTTTTAGGCTGACTGCCACATAGTTCAGGAGAGTGTTTCACAGTACTCGACGATGAGGTATGCTGTTCTCACCCAAACTCTCACGCCTTAGAATCGGCGTGAGAGTTTGGCGACGCTACATGACTTAACAGTCGCTGTGTCGTAAAAACCAATAACCAAATCAAACAACACCAGACAAGGTTTTGCGGTGGGTTTGGGTGGGTGTGCAGGAGATGGTGGGGAGGTCAGTCTGGCAGGAGGTTGTGGCCGTGGAGTTGTGTGGAGTGGGAGTCTGGGTGGAGGCGGGGAGGCCGTGGACTTGTGGAAGGTTTGCGTGGAGGTTGGGATGGCCATGGGCTTGTGGGAGGTTGATGTGAATGCTGTGGTGGCCTTGAGTCCAGGCATTAGTTTGGGTCGGCCGGACGGGTGTGGCAGGGATCGACGCCCCGGAGGAGGGAGTGGTGGGAGGGCGTCCGGGTGGCGGGGAGGGCCCTGGCCGGCTGGAGGCGGTGTAGCGAAGGGGCACGTCCAGGTCCCGTAGGCGATGGATAGGTACCGTTGGGGGATGGAATGAAGGCTGGGTTTGTGTTTGCGGGGTGTTGAGGGTGGAATGGTGCGGGGTGCATGTGGGGAGGCCGTGTCCGGGGTGGGATAGTGGTGGGCGTTTGTTTGTTTGTTTATTGGTTGGTTCACGACACACTTAATTCCAGGTTTAGGCGCCCCCCACCTTGTTTCGCCGGTGGGCTGTGGCGGAGTGGGAGGGGGGAAGAGGCCCTGACCGCAGCGGGGTGGCGTGGGAGGCCGGGTCAGCGGTGGAGAGGGTGCGGGAGGAGCCCGCGTCCGAGGTGGAGGATGTTGGGAATTTGCGGGTCTGATGTAGTGTGAGTGTGGGAGGAGGGGGGGCTTAGGGGCGCATCGACTGCAGTGGTCATGCAGCAGCGCGGGAGAAGGCCGGGTCCGAGGTGGAGTATCATGGGAAGGAGTGGTGAGCGGTGATGTCGATGTTCATCGAGGGTTTTCTGATTGTACCCCGATCGTTTTCGTGCAACCATTAGTTCGAAAGTTAGAAAGGGAGGAACTGGGACCCATCCCGTTTGCTTTAACTTTAATGGGCAATCCCCAAGGCGGGTGAGACTCAACCGGTTATCCTTTTGTGACAGAAAATCAACTTTGAAGATATTGGATGGTCGCCTCCAATTCCGATGTGTGACGCATCTGTCAGAAGAAGTCCACTTGTTTCCCTGGTCTGAAACATTCACCATAACCAATGCAGTGCAAGGAATTGCATGCAGTGAAGGACCTTCACACCGCGTACAAATCAGCTTACCTGGAAGTATATACACTGGCGTGCTCGAAGCTCCGATGCTGTACTTCGTCACATCGCTAAAACGTTTTTCATTCACGTAACCTGCAAGTAAAGCGGAGGTAGTAGCACAGATTTCGGCACAAGCGACGACCACTTGGAAGGTAGCAGAACTATTTTGAATGTGCCTAAGCTGTTCAGGAAAGGAAATCGAGCCCATCGAACAGCTTGGGTTGAATGGCGGCACAAAAGCAAACGCCGTGGAGGGCTGGATTGACAAGGCAAGAAATAAATTATCAAAACAACTTCAAAATATACGATATTAATAATCGATTGATGACTAATGTCGTATATTTTGCGGCTGTAAAGTGCAATTCATAGTAGAAGAAAATCCGAATTGTGAAATAACCATCACATACTTCATGTCAATTATGGCAATTATGTCAATGATGCCCAGCCATACTGAAGGAAAAGATCGGCAAGTGTAAAAGTTCCTTAGGTAGATCGGAATAAGTTCGATTGCAGCATGACAAATATATGCACTTTTTGACGTTATTCAGCTTTCACTTAAAAAGGCATTCAGTGGTTCTAAGTTGGACAAATATATGCTGAAAAGTGTGCATTTCAGAAGAGTCTAACCGAAATGTCCAGACAGTTTACAAAGCATCAGAGTACCTCCTTGCTGTTCAAACTGATTTTCACTTGACTGCTAGCAGGTCCCCGAGTATGGATATGTGTGCATCGTTCAGATTATTGTAGTCATAAATACTCTAGGTGTGTGTGTGTGTAATTGTGGTTTTAGGGCGCATCGACCATGGTTGGTCATTTAGCGCCCATAAATCCTCTAGGGAATTTACTTTCTTGCATATTAACCCGCCCGTCTCAGGGGGATCATTTTACCCCCCCCCCCCCATTAGGTTTTCCGCGGATAGGGAAAACACGACGCGCAACACCGCGCCGAAATTTTGCGCACCTTTTCCCATATTAACTTGGCATGTGGTGTGAAAATTTTTAAGTCAGGTCACCTACAATGAGGAGTCATTTCAGGCCAAGTGAGTGAGGTCACCTCCAAAAAAAAACCTATCGCCACGAGTTAATGGATAAAGGCATTTAAATGAAAATGCCAGCGTTTACTTATATTTCTGGACATAGCGAAACATGCCAGAATATTTCTTTTTTCATTTTGATTAAGTTTTGCTTCTACTTTTTTCCTTTTGCTTGACTCTTTTTGCATATTTTTCCATTTGTGATAAAATCGAATATAATAGCTAAAACAATCATTTCTAGTAGGGCAAGCTAACTGAAAACATAGTTTTACCATCTGCTGTACCCATTAAAAAAAAATTAAAGAAAATTATACAAAAAAATCTGAAAATTTCAAACTTAAGATCTTGGATGTGCAACAATTTTAGGGCCATGGCCGATTTCAGCTTCCTTTTCTGATTCCAAGTAAAAAGCCCCCTCTACTCCAAGAAAAAATCTCCAAAATTAACTCTCCAGAGCCACAAATATGATGTCAGTCATGATCACATAGCCCCACCCCCATCGACGTCACTTTTGGGAATACAATTTTAGGATTGGTTTCGGACCCCACTGATTGAGCTCTTTCTGATAACACCACTGTCGTGTTCGTGCAACGCTTAGGTCGGAAATTAGAGGGGGTGTAAACGGAACCACGGGACACAGTGTGAGGATCTGCCTGGAAAGACATGGCTTAAAGATACAAATACTTTCATACCGTACTTTTAGAATCAAATTAGACAACTACGACATGTCAACGGTATGTTAACAAGAGATTGGTTCTTGAGGTTTAGGGTCGCATCGACTACAGAGCTCATGTAGTGCAAACAAGAGACAAATCCTGCATATTAAAAAGCCATACCATGTTCAGAAGCTTGGGCACAATCATGTGCAGACAACCTTTCCCATGAAAATTGCACAACTTCTTGCTTGACCTTCAAGTCGAATGGATCGCCTGCAGAGAAAATGATTGGTCAGTCATGAAGGTAACTGTGATGCATGAGGAACATGACAGGAAATTTATATAAACCTCATTTACACCACATGTTTTCAGGAGGGGGCAGTCAACATCACAGCATTAGTCACCACCTGGCGGCATTTTCCAGCCTCTTACATGACAAGGGTTGGTGGTACGCCATTTCATGTTAACTCAAAGCAAGTCAAGATGCAGAAGAAAACCTCGAAGTTCATCACTACACCATCCCACTGTGCTCACCAACCAGCAACCCTCTTAATGCTCGGGGCAATAAATAGGAATGTATCATACAGAAGTGAGGAAGTGATCAGGAAGCTTTACTGTGCATACGTCAGGCCACATTTGGAATACTGCATCCAAGCTTGGTCTCCTAGCTATGAAAAAGATTGTTGGCTTTTAGAGAGAGTACAAAAGAGGGCTACAAAATGGTTAATGGCATAAGCAACCTGGCATATGAGGAAAGATTGAAGAAATTGAATATGTTTTCACTTAGATATAGAAGGCTGAGAGGAGATCTCATGGAGGTCTTTAAATTTTTCCATGCTCTGGAGAGGGGATATCTTGTGGAAATGTTTGAATTTAACAGAAATGATGCAATTAGAGGTCATAAATTCAAAATTCAAATTAACCACAGCAGAACGAGGTTAAGGTAAACTTTCTTCAACAACAGGGTAGTAGAACACTGGAACCAGGTGCCAGAAAACATTGTCAGTAGCAGCACATTGAACATCTTTAAAAACAGCATAGACTATCATTATAAGAATAGAGGGCTTGCTTTTAAGTATTACAGGGAGGTATGATTGACAGATTTGGTGGGCAACTGGTTCAGTGTACAGAGTGCAACCAAGAAGGGCCCTTGTGGCTCATAGTTGCACTAATCTTTTATGCCTTTATGTCTTTATGCCTAGACGATGACAAAGGGAAAGACAAGAGAAAACAGTGAGAAATTCTGGAATGCTTAGTATCAGCAGCTTCAGCTAGATGGCACAACATGTCTGCTACATGTTGAATATGTGACATGCACTGGAATATGATAGAATATAAAAATTTGATTAGAAATGTTGACCATAGCAACAAAGTGGTCAATGCAAACATTTTCAGTCTGCATTAATTTCCATACATCAGGTAATTGCAATAGAAATTGGTACACATGAATTGGCCTTGAACATTAGAAACCTGACCATTTGGCACACATGTTCCACAAGAATATAACTGGCACCCTAAAAGAAAAAAGACATAGACATAAAACATCAGTGCAGCTATGAGCCACAAGAGTTGCCCTTCTTGGTTGCACTCTGGACACTCAACCAGTCCCCCCCCAAATCCTTTGATCAGCCATCCCTGGAATACTGAAAAGCAAGCACTCTATTCATATAATTACTTAAATGCACCCAAATATGTACACATACTTAAACAGGAATTGAAAAAGAACTGCAACATAATGAACAATAGCACAATAACAATCATTAACAATGACCACCATGAAGTACACTGCATCAGTCACCTCATGGCCAGCATGTCACCAAAACATTATCTAGATTACTCATGACTATATGTTATGGCCAAAATATTTTTTTAACATTAGTCACTGTTTCTGGCAGTATAACTTAATGCCACTCAAGCATTGGATACTACTGGGTTTGAAACAACAAAAGCCTGTCCATCACATGCAGCATGTGAGTGTTGGGGGCCAGCCATCTACGCACCTTGCCTTTTTACCATGAGCATCCGGTGTAGCCGCTTGTGCAGCTGTTCTACAGGCATCCAGGCTGACATTCAAGCACTTGAGTCTGGGATCCTGTCTCTTCGTCTTCTGACTCAGACATGAGTACTGGTGCTTTAGCACGCTCAAAGATGGCCTCATCCTTTTAATGGGCCTGTGAAGATGCAGCTGTGTATTAATACTGTAACTGTGGTCCATGTCAATCAAAGTTGCCTGAGGGGCAGATGGCACTTCAAATGGATCCAAGGCTGGCATTTCCTGATATGCACAGATGCTCTTGCCAGGCTCTTCTGCAGGAGCTCTTTCTGTTGGCTTCTGCCTCACCACATCATTTTGCATGTGCTGTGGAAACACAAACTGGAGATGACACACTATGCTCCTTCAACTTCCTGCACCATTCATAGGGAGACAGTTATTGTGGCATATGGGCACATCTACCTGCCCAGAAGGTGGTCACTGCAAGTGCAGATGCATGCAATTGGCCCTGGTTTCCACAATTTACAATCATCCCCCTGCCTCTGCAATGCCCTGATTCACTTCATTCCCACATCAAATTTTTTTAGAGGGAACTTGGAAACAGGAAAAGAATATCACAGGATAACAAAAAGTTAAAGGCATACTCAGGTATTTAGAGAGAAGGGAAATTTTTCCAGATGGGATGGTCTAAGGATAAATGATTATGATAGATACAAATGCTATAGTTATTTCTTTGGCCTTTATCATGCCTGCCCACATGTGCCTTGAGTTCCTTACCAATAATCTTCAGACCCCACCCATACCTCCTTAAATGGATCTGCACAGTGCACATCTACTTTGAAGACCACTCAAGTACACTGAAGAAGTGTTAAATTTTTGAAGAAAATGGGTGGAAAATACCACCTATTGAAAGTTCAATCCACCTCCCTCTCTATAGCTTTCACAACATCCTTGCTTACTAGCTACTGATTATGAAACCAGCATGAAATCAACTGAAGACATCCTGATGCCCTTGAACAATTCCAATGTGCCATAGTTGGGATTCATCAATGACCTCTGACCAGGAAATTTCCTGAAACCATATCACAGAGCCTCTTTTGTTTCAGATAGTCTACCCAGTATCCTGAAACCTGGTATCAGCCAGCACTCCTGAAGTCCTTATTTAGCAAGCAATGCACTGCTACATTGAAGGCAATATGCAGGCTTATCAAAGTTTCTAGATGTGAAAACAAACATTATTGTGTATGGTACTATGGTGCATGCTTCTTTTCTCGTACCTATACCAGCAAATAAAATACCACTGCAAAATACACATGGTATCTTTTAATTGGATACATGACATAAGCATATGAGATAATGCATCTTGTACAGAGCAGATGATGAACTGGGTTGGTAGGTACCTCATTTCCATTAAAGTTTAGCATACAAGGCATGTATCCACTTCACAGTTCACACCAACCAGTATATGTGCTAACACTGCAAACAACATTCAGGATAGTGTCATGGCAAAGTAGGTATAGTCAAAACCTAATTACCAAATCTGTTCACTGATAAAATATAGGCTTAGTTGGTTATTTGGGCTTAGAGGCACATCAACTGCTATGGTTATACTGCACCCATAACAAATAGGCTTCAACCTATCACTGAACCTTGCATTGAAAATAACACAAGGGTGTTCCATGGATTATATGACATGAAATGAAGGATCAGCATACATTTTGGACTCGCTACATCCACCAGGGAAAAAGCAAACACTTTCAGGCAGAGGCATCAAGAAGTAAAATTATATTAAAGGCCATGATAAAATGGACATATGGTAACAAATGCTCCCTTCTGCTCTGCATTCCATCTCAGCTGACAAAATATACAAAGCAGCAAGCAGATACGTCTACTTTAGAAACAGCTCATGCCTATACTACAGGCATTAGCCTACAGCCTATACTACAGGTTGACAGGCAGTAATTTTACCATTTACATGCCTGAATGCAAGAAATACCCATCAATGTAAACCAAAAACTCACGCAATATACCACTTGTTTGCACAATACAGCAGAAATCCTCAAAAGATAAAACTCACCGTGATCACTTTTCTATGCGATAATTTTATCGCATACACCCCACCAGCCATACCACAAAACGTAAGGATGAAGCCGCAAGATAGGTAACAAGGGGACAACATTTGTCTCTTTTATCGACCCCAAATGAACCACGAAACCACGATCTCGACAGTTTCATAGGTATCGTTATGAAGAGGTGAAGGGAGTTTCATATACGTTTTTACGTTTATAAAACTTCAGTTGGCAGTTCTTAAAGTTGCCTATGGAGATATACAGTGTGACTGGAGATGACGTGAAAGGGACGCATATTATTTTGCTGTTGTTACTTCGATATCCATGACTTTTCTTACGTTCGCAAGGTGGCGGGCCACCGGCACTTGCTGTCTTCCTTTTTCCTTTTTCTAGCCAGCAATCGTGCGATTGTGCCGGTTGGGGTGGTGAGAGGCCCGTGGGTACCTTGGTTCCGTCGTGGCCCTTGCTCTCAGTTTCCGCTTTAGGTACCTTTGTAGGTAAGACGCGTACCAATGTGAAAGTAGGTATCAAAGCACGCACCGACATAGTTCCTAGCTAGGTAGGTAGGTGTATATATATATATACATTTTACGATAAGTCGTACAGTGAAAGAAACTGTATTTCTACCACAAAACACATCACCAACGTTTCGGCCACAGGACTTAAAGACATAAAGACATAAAGACATAAAAGATTAGTGCAACTCTGAGCCACAAGGGCCCTTCTTGGTTGCACTCTGTACACTGAACCAGTTGCCCACCAAATCTGCCAATCAGCCCTCCCTGTAATACTGAAAAGCAAGCCCTCTATTCTTATAATGATTGTCTATGCTGTTTTTAAAGATGTTCAATGTGCTGCTACTGACGATGTTTTCTGGCAGCTGGTTCCAGTGTTCCACTACCCTGTTGGTGAAGAAAGTTTGCCTTAACCTTGTTCTGCTGTGGTTAATTTTAATTTTGAATTTATGACCTCTAATTGCATCATTTCTGTTAAATTCAAACATTTCCCCAAGGTATCCCCTCTCCAGACCATTGACAAATTTAAAGACCTCGATGAGATCTCCTCTCAGCCTTCTATATCTAAGTGAAAACATATTCAATTTCTTCAATCTTTCCTCATATGCCAGGTTGCTTATGCCATTAACCATTTTTGTAGCCCTCTTTTGTACTCTCTCTAAAAAGCCAACAATCTTTTTTCATAGCTAGGAGACCAAGCTTGGATGCAGTATTCCAAATGTGGCCTGACGTATGCACAGTAAAGCTTCCTGATCACTTCCTCACTTCTGTATGATACATTCCTATTTATTGCCCCGAGCATTCTCAGTGCCTTCTTCCTGGCTTCCTTGGTCTGTTCTGATGCCCCCAATTTTGTGTTTAGAATAACACCTAAATCCTTCTCCTGTTGAGTCACTGATAGCACTTGGCCACCCATCAAGTATGGAGCCTTCATATGCTGCTTACCTACATGCATGATTTTGCACTTATCAAAGTTAAATTTCATTTGCCATTCTTCGGACCACTTCACAAGTTCGTCTAAGTCTTTTTGCAGCGAGATATGCTCATCCTGACCTGTTATTGCCCTAAAGACCTTCAAATCATCTGCAAATTTCAAAACTTTACTGCTTAGGCCACTTTCAATGTTATTTACAAATATAATGAACAGTAATGGCCCTAGTACTGACCCCTGGGGGACTCCACTAAGAACATTTTGCCATGATGACTTTTGTACCATTTAGCATCACTCTTTGCTGTCTATCTGAAAGCCACAACTCTATCCATTTTAAGATGCTACCTGCAATACCATGGGACTGAAGCTGTATCATTAACCGTTTATGGGGTACCTTGTCAAAGGCCTTACTAAAGTCAAGATATGCTACATCAACCTGATTTCCCTGATCAAATTGTTCTGTGGCGAAGTTCAAAAAGTCCAAGAGGTTTGTGAGACACGATCGTCCTTTTCTAAATCCATGTTGAGTATCTTGAATCAATCTGCTACCTTCCAGATAACTAACTATTCTATCCTTGATAATTGATTCGAGTACCTTGCAGACTAGGGATGTGAGACTTATTGGCCTATAGTTTTCAACTTTCCCTCTTTCTCCTTTCTTGAAAATAGGAACTACATTTGCCCTTTTTCAATCGGTTGGAATTTCATTATGTGAAACTGATCTACAAAATATTATACTAAGTGGAAATGCCAGTTCCTTTTCAGTTTCCCGCAACACCCTAGCATAAATATCATCAGGTCCTGCTGCCTTATTTGGCTTTATTTTCCTGATATGATTGTAAACAACATCACTACCAATGAAATCAACATCATTTGTCAGATCCCATGTAACTGAACTATGGTGTACGGTCGGCAGATTGGTCATATCTTCCAATGTAAACACTGATTTGAACTGCTTGCTCAGCTCCTCAACCATCTCACTATCCTCACCCAATGTAGTCCCGTTTACTTCCAGTGGACCAATTGTGCTAGAAACTTTACTCAGCTTGTAGAAACTAAAGAACTTTTTACTGTCCCCATTACAGTTTCTAGCTAAATCCAGTTCCTTTGCTCGCTTTGCTGCTCTGGTTTTTTGCTTCACAGTGTCTCTAGCTTTTCGATACGCCTTTAGATTAATGACATTTGAGGCTTCTTTAAAAACTCTAAATGCAGTTTTCTTAGCCCTAATTGCTTTTATCACGTCTGGTGTAAGCCATGCTGGCTTTCCTACCCTTCTTTTGCGTCTTTGCTTTTGGGGGACATGTCTAATCTGAGTTTCCTTTAAGTAAGATTTGAACTTTTCCCACATTTCACAGGCATTTAAATTGGAGAATTCTTCTTCCCATCTGATGGCACTTAAAGCCGCTCTCATGCCGTTAAAGTCTGCTCTGTTGAAATTTGGAACCTTTACCAAATTATCCTTGATAATTTCCCCCTACATGTGCCTTGAATCTAACTATGTTATGGTCACTTTTTCCCAGAGTTTCGCCTACAGTCAAGTCTTGAACCAAGTCACTTAAATCCGAGAATACAAGGTCCAAGAATGAACCATGCCTGGTAGGTTCCGATACAAACTGGTGTAAGAACAGGTCCTCTTCAAGGCATTTCCTGAACATTTTGCATGATGGGGAGCCAACACCAGCATTTTCATAACCTTTTAGATTAAAGTCACCGAGAATAAGGCACTTCCTCTTAAAGTTTCTACTGATTTCCTCACAAATCACCTTGTCAAGCTCCAGTTGCTGAGAATGTGGCAGGGTTCCTGATCGGTAGAAAGCTCCTATCCTAAGAGTATTGCTGTTGCCTTTTCCCCACAGTGACATCAAGCCAAATGGACTCCACAGACACATTTTTATCCCCACCTGCTACTTTTTGAGAACTGAATAAGCTATTCACATAGAGCATTACACCACCCCCTTTCATTGCTGGACCCCTATTGCACGAAAACATATTGTATCCCTGGATCTCATAGTCCTGTAAGTTATCTCCAAAATATCCTTCACTGACCCTTCACGGCGAAAGACTTCTTCAGGGTGACACAATTACGAAATTTAACAACTTTAAGCACACAGTGACGCACTGCAATTCTTGTGTTCAAAACGTGATACGTATCGTGACCTCTCTCTGGGCTAACGAAACGACATATTGCGAAACACTGCGTCAATGGCGAAAGACAACAAAACAGAATAAAAAACATGGCTAGCTTTAGAAAATGTCGCGTATCCAATATCATTCACATCATCATGTGAGTGTGACTGTGTGCGTGCGTGCGTATGCGTGCGTGGCGTGTGTGTGTGTGTGCGTGCGCGTGTGTGCCTGTGTGTGTAGATGTGGGACCATCTAGCCTCGGTCAGATTCCCGCCGCTGCGCTATCCACCATATCGTCCCGCACCAGGTACGCTATCATGCTAGCAAGCTTGACAAATCCAGGTGAGCTGTTGGAGCAGGCCTCGGTATCGATAAATGCGTCCTCTATAGCTTTCCTGCTAACTTTTGCATTACTTTGGTTACTTCACAGGCACCATCCCAGGGCCGATGGTGCCCCCCCTCCTTCCCCGGTGTTTTGTGGTTTGGAAATATAGAGTCTCACTGTGCCACTCCATTGAATATTTCCTCAAATATTACCCAATATATATATATATATATATATATATATATATATATATAATATGTATGTGTATATAAAATATGTATCTATATATATATATATATATATATATATATATATATATATATATATATATATATATATTTTCCTTTAGATATCTGTCATCCACGATCCTGCGCTGGTTTCTGGCTGCCATCCATGGGAATGGGCGGACCCAAAATGGGTTGGAGGACATGCCACACAGGGTCTCATCTTAGCCGTTCGTGTGCTCGAGGGGAGGGGTGAAATCCAACATAGTGTAGTGCCCCCCACCCCCAACCAAGTGAAGGATGTGCTGTTAGTTATTTGAGCCTTGGGGCGCATCGACTACGGAGGTCCATTGGTTGTTGTCTCGGCAGAAATCATCGCTGAAAGCTGGTTCTCCTGGCGGCGAGTTGCAAGCGAGGGTCCATCGCTGCGACGGTCCAGCAGCCAACAGGTCAGAGGCGTGGGCTGCACCCATACATCGCTGTCAGTGCGCTTATAACCCCGGTAACCAAACATAGTGCACTTTGCAGTAATTATATTTGCAAACACTATATTTGTCACATTGGTAAGACCATTCGCCGTTATGGCTGCTGTGGTGTACCTTCAGGCTCCATTGACGTATACCTCTCAAAAGCTCCAGTGGCGTATACCTCTCATCACAAGTGTCACAGTAGTATAATCTTCACCCGTGCCCGGATAAGACGATGGCGACGCAGGCGGGGTTCGACGTAAGCAATTCATGACAGGTGTCACATTAGTGACCTTCATCGAGTTCTTTTACGACGCATTCAACCACTAGGTCATATGGGGTCGCCAACCTATCACGCCGATTGACCGCGGGTGGACTCGGCAAATCCAGTCGGTTGTGAGATTCGAACTCACACTCTTTCGATCAAAGATTCCGACGCCCTACCAACTGAGCTACCGCGGC